>VZTT01023347.1:27300-44486 GCA_013400855.1 Buphagus erythrorhynchus
TTTTCTTTTTTTTTTTTTGAAGGAGAGCTTGGCATTTGCATTCAATTTGATCACACCAAATTAGGTGCATATATAGGCTCTTGGACTGATGTGATCCTGTGTCACACATCTCTTTCAACTCCTTCTCCAAACTCTTTTTGAAAGAAAAGAGTGATGGGCTGATATGTATAGAGTAGTGTGTAAAGCAAATAATTGGAGAACGGAAGCACCATATTTTTAAAAGAAGTAATAAACTGGTATGGACTAATAAGTAATAACTGAGACTTTGGCACTTTTCTGAGGTGAGCAATAAAAAGAACATTCAACAGGAAAAATTAAAGGTGTTATGGAGATGTTGAAAGTGATTTTCTGTTTCCTATAAGGGATTATGAGAAAGATGAAGGATTTCAGTCTTTGAGAACTGGAGACAGTAATTTCTCCAGCTCTATGGGACGTACAATTCTTAAGAATGAAACAGAGTCTAATAAAATCTGAGGCTGAAATATTACCTCTGGCTTCCAGAACTCTATTCTTTTTTATCCTCTCAAAGGAATGCTACATTCCAGTTAACCCTTGGACTTCCAGAGTTCACCAGTGCTTGACAGCTCTTATGATACATCAACTGTGTATTTCTGTGTATGTGTGTATCTCTGCAGGATTTTTCTGAGAGCAGGGATAGAGAGGGAAAAAATGCTTCTTATCTGTAAAGTTGAATGATAATCTGATTAATAAGTTGCAACACAGAAGAGCCTTGATATATGTGTTAACTGTTGTATTTTCTGTTGTATTTTCTCCACAGCAATTTGTTAATGAGACTATTAAATTATTATAGTAGAATGCTTCTTGTGTGTACATGGGTTAAAGGGTTATATGAATGTCGTAGAATTCTTTGGGTTGGAAGAGACCTTAAAAATCATCTAGTCCTCTCTCATCAGACTTGGACAGGGACATCTTCTAGATCAGGTTTCTTAAAGCCCCATCCAACCTTTCCTTGAACACTTCCAGGGATGAGTCATGCACGGCTTCTCTAGGAAATCTGTTCCATGACCTCACCACTCTCACAATTTCTGAACAATTTCTTCCTAAAATTCAATCTAAACCTACCATCCTTAAGTTTAAAGTCATTCCTTTTTGTCCTATCATTACATGCCCATAGAAAAAGTCCCTCTCCAGGTTTTTGTGGGTCCCCTTTGTAGGTCCCTAGTACCTGAAGGTACCATAAGACTGCTAGATTTCCCCAGAGCCTTCCCATTTCCAGGCTGAACAACCCCAACTCTCTGTTTGCCTTCATAGCAGAGGTGCTCCAGCCCTCTGAGCATATTTGTTGCTCCTCTGGACTCTCTCCAACGATACTTCATGAGGATTGCACAGACCCACCACTCCAGCTGTCCAGGTCCCTCTGGATGGCATCCCTTCCCCACAGAGTATTGATCATACCACACAACTTGGTGTTTTTTGACACACTTGCTGAGGGTGCACCCAATCCCGCTGTCTGTGCCAGAAAAAAGTACCCTTGAGATTTTTCTTTGTGTACCCAAACTATTTCTAATAGGTCCATGCAAATTTCAACCAGAATCCAGCACAGATTACATCAAGAACACAGAACATTAAGGCTGCAGCTTATTTGACAGAGGTATGTTTTTCCTTACTTTGCTTTGTGTAAAATAATGTAACTGGACATAATACAGTACTGATCTATCTAAAATGTGAAAATAATAGTTTAATTCTGAAAAAAAATGAGCACCTTTATTGACAATTCTTGCTTTTTTGTCTTTCCCTTGCAGTGTTTTCCCTTTACTTTCCTACACATACTTTCTAGTTTTATTTCTTTTCTTATATGTTGTTAGAAATAACTTGCATGGGGGTTTAGTGTCATGTATTTTTAAGGTGAGGTTACTAGGATAGTATTTTACAATTGGAGCACCCTCTTCTGTAAACATTTTGAAAAGTGTATTGGCTGTGGAATTACAGAAACACATTATTGCCATCTCTCAAGGACTACAAATTACACTCCTTATTTTTGGAGCATCATCCAAATCTCATTAAACTCAACTAAAATATATGCTGGTAGGTCAGTTTCCCTGAGGCTAGTTGCTTAAGGCAATCTTAGCTGAGGACACACTTGTGAGAACTGCAAAATCATAGTCTCAGTTAAGTGCTTCTGATTCTATCTTTTTGTCAGTGAAATCTTTTTACTTAAATTGGTTATGAATAAGTTAAAAATATAACCTGAAGCAGACAGAAACAAAACTAGGGATGGAGTCTTTAAAGCTGAATATATAGACTTTAGCCAGCTCTTGGTCTGGTTTAATCATTATTGTAAGGGCAGCAGCTGTAATTTGCTTTTCTTTAGGATACTCATTACATTGCTGGACATGCTGCTCTAAAAGAGTGATATTCTTTGCTTGGTCTGGATTCTTGGTTTTGCTTCAGATTAATTTGTGTCAGTAAAATGCACAAGAAGACGACAGTGGCACCCTATAACCATTTTGCAGTCACTTTTCACAGTTGAAAATGCTCATTAATATCACAATGGCAGGAAAGGAAAGAATCAAGCCCTCCTTAACTCCTTATTTTTCAAGCCTTGGTAGTGTATGTGACCAGCCTTTATCTCTGAGCCTGTCCTCTTAGGGTTTAGAGGTGAGTAAAACAAGGTACAATATTTAGGCAATAATCTTAACTGCAGGAGCTTGTTTTTCAGAAGTTAATTTATAATTTCTAAATGGGAGAGAGCATTTATTTTTATACCACTTCCTTCTCTCCCGGCATTGTAGATTTTGCTTTAAGGACACTTCAGCTACATTTTTCTTTTTTTTTCGTAGCCAGCTAAGTGGATATTTTTTTATCCCGTGAAGAAAAGAGCCTTTCAAAAAAACCAAAAAAAAATCCCCCCAAAAAATCACACATCTTGCATGAGTTCCTGATTTGTGGTAGTGTTCTGAGAAAAGAAGGGAAAGAAATGGTAGAGAAGGAGGTCTGGACTTAGTTTTCTTCAAAGATTAGAAGAAAGGCAAGGTGTGTCTCTAGATTTTCCATAGTTCACCTGACAAAGAAATTTTTTAGAAATGAGATGAAAGCTCTCCAAGTTTTCTTTAGTGTCCTGGATAAATATATATATGTTTAAACTGGATGAATTAAGAAAGGTTGTTACACCTCCTTGATGCTTAAAATGCAGTTGAGATTTTTCTGCAGTAATTCTATTTAGTTATTGCACAGTATCTAAATCATGAGTCAGATATGGCATTTCAGTGGAGTAAGTGCATAATTAAAATGCAGTATGTAATAAACCTAGGACTTTTTCAGTGGAAAAAAATAATAATCCATACATTTGTCTTAATTATAAGATGAAAGACATGAACACAGCAAACTCTTAATTAGACCTTTCCAATGTTCTTTTACAATTTTTTATTTTTAAATAAACACGTACCAACTACTGACTTATTTCTTTAATTCTTTTAGAAATTGCTTCTCTTGCAACAGAAATAATATTCATGTGAGACATCATCATTATGGAACTTTATAACTCGATTACAGAATTCTTAATTAGAGCTATAGTTTAATGGGTATTAAACAGTGACAGTTACTTTCTTTACTGACAGTTTTAAGAGCAAAATTGCAGGGCATTATAAAGGGCATTTTGCAAATGAATTGTATCCCTCCTGTTCAGCTCCGCCTGGAGAAAGGGAGTATCAGAGATGTGTTTTGATGGAGTAAGCTGCAGAAATTACAGCTTTGAGCAGTGCCACTGCAGGGACAAATTGGCAGGCAGGGAGGAAGCAGAGGTGACCCCTGGCCAGCTGGACCCCCCCAGGCCCTGGGCAAGCCTCCTCTCCAGGAGGGGCTAGTGCTGTAGACTAGATCTTTATTGACTAGGACACTGGTCTTGCACGTTGCCCTCAACTTTTAGCTGTCTACATTTTGTACTGGATCCCATCATCTGACTTGAACATCTTATTCAGTCATCTCAGCAATAGGCTAATGTTCATTGATAGCATTCTGTTTTAGTAGCCATCACATATTCCTCTCTTCCACAACTTTCAGTTATCTAGGAGTAGATTTCCCTTAAATCACATCTGCCAGTCCTATGCAGATGTCTTAGGTACACCCAGGTATCTAAAATGGCACAAGGCACCCATATCATAGGGAATCATATGCCAGTCTTATTCTTTTGACAGAGGTGGCAAAGAAGTCATAGGAAAGTAAAACCTAACTTGTCATTTCCTTTTTTTAAAAGTTACAAAGTCAGGTCCAACTCTGTTCTTTTACTGATGTTATGCGGTCTTTTATATAAGACAGATAATTGCAGGCATATGAATTTTAAAAAAAGAAATAATGGGAAATATTTATTCTTTTAACTGGAGTTGCTCTAACACACCACCACTCTTAATCTACCTAGCTGGGAAACAAGCAGCTGAGAAACAAGAGCAGCATTATCTATCTATATATTGTCCTTCAACAGCATTCATCTGCAATGAAAAGGCTACAGTCGTGATTTCTCCTAACAAAAGATTAATGGCATGCTAGGCTAAATCATAAAGTGTGATAATCAGGACAATAAGAAGAATTAAGGGAAATATAGGTTGGATATTAGGAAAAAGTTTTTTACAGAAAGAGTGATAAAATATTGGAATGATTTGCACGGGGAGGTGATGGATTCGCCATCCCTGGATGCATTTATAAAAAAAACTGGATGTGGCACTTGGTGCCATGGTTTAGTTGAGGTGTTAGGGCATGGGTTGGAATCAATGATCTTGAAAGTCTCTTTCAACCCAGTGATTCTGTAATTAGAGTAGGTTTCCCCTCTCCAATTAGTAGCTGCCACAAATAGTATGTTAATCCTACTTTTGTCTTTGTGTGTATAGTTCCTAACTCAAAGTAAAGGCAATGCTGGTTGTGCCTCTAAATGGGCACAACATCACTGCTGTGCCCAGCAGGCAGTACATCACTGCTGCATGTAGCCCTGCTCAGTGCATACAGGCAGCTCTGAACAACTTGGAGCTAAAAATAAATGCAAATCAGGAAAATATTTGCAGTAGAAGTATAGAAATAAGTAAATTGTCCCATACATGCAGGGACTGAGCTCTGCTGAAGGTTGAAACTTTAAGCTCCCAGAGTGTTTGAAAAGGAAGAGGTTACAGATGTATTTATTTACAGTGAACAGATAGGTAAAAAGGGATCTTGAAGTAATTTCTGTCAGTTCTGTTCGAGCTAAACAAGAGCAAGGAGGTATCTGAGTGCTGAGCAGTTACACCAAGGGCTGTTTTGCTATTTCTCAAAGGAATAGGAATAGGAATTCACAGGTCTCATTCTGTAGCACTCAGGAAGAAACTACTGCCAACTGTTTGGACTCCTGTATAGCAACTTGACAGAGATGGGGCTAGAAGTCTAGACAGTCTTCATATTTTTCAATTAGGTTGAGATAGGTTGATTAAAAAGTACAAGACAAATGAGTTTTTTAATTTTTATTTTAAGACATGCTTGTAGCACCTCTGACTCTTCATCTTTTTCTGGAGCACCATCCAGATTGGTTTGGTGTTGATGCAACTATTAGCCAAACTTTCAGGACACACACAGATTCTGGCATTTCTGTATACTTTTCTGGTGTTTTTTAATGCTGTACAATGCATAAAGAACCTTCTGTTCTCCTGAAGATCTTTTCAAAACTCTTCAGCTTTAGTATAAGTGTTTCAGAGATGGAGAGAGATTTAAATAGTCATTCTGATGCTGAATACTCATTTAACATGTTGCAGCTGATCCTGGTGGAGCGCTGTGTACAACTTAAGTATCAACAGCGGGGTTTCAACAGAGCTCAGAGTTGCTGCAAATTTCAGTTCTTGGCAAGAATGTCAATTTTGTATGTGCCAAGTGTCTGTTATTTAACCAAGCAGAGGATATTGAGTTACTGTAGCAGAAGCAAGAGGTATGATTCATGTTTGCATATCCTTCTTCAAAACAGAAACAAAGTGATTTCACTTTTAACACACCCCTCCTATCTCACTAGTCTTTTACCATTGACATTGCCGTAATTTGGCAGTAAAAATACAAGTATTAGGTATTTATTCAGTTATTTAGTGAGATGGGTAGCAGAGCATGCTCTCAGGTAGTAAACAAAACTAGGTAAGACAAAAACCTGCAGCAACATAGTGTTCATTTAAAAGTTGTAGGGTTACACTGTTGTTAAAATTTTTGTCACTACCAAATACAGTTTATTTTGAATAAAAGCTTTAAAAAAATCATATTTAAAAAGTAACAATGACTTTAAATAAAAAGTGTTCTGTTAGGTGCTTGTGCTGGTTTTGGATGGTGATGAGTTTTAATATGCTTAGGGTGGGGGTTTTTGATACTTCCTCCTCCTATTACTTTAGGAAGGATAGCTTTTTCAAAAAAAAATTGAGGGCAATTTGGATTTGATGCTGTTCCTTTAACACTTGGTCTTAATACTGTGGTGGCTGTCAGAAGAGATCAGATCAGAGCCCTGTTTAAGCCAGTTTTGTCACGGTGCCACTGACCAGCACCGACTGCAGCCGCACACGGGGCAGAGCGTGCTCCCATCTGTGCCAGCTCCCTCTGAGACACCCAGCAGTTCACCTGCCAGCTCTGCCTGCTCCCAGCCCTTGCTCTGGTAATGTTAACAAGCTTCTCAGCACCTGCTGAAGTCTTCCCTAGAACGCTACCCAGGTTTTCCTGATGCAGCTTCCCTAGCTGAGGATGGTGCTTAAGGCCATCACCATGTAATGAAGTGGATATACAGATAATTAACATTGGTATGGAGATTATTTTTTCCATAAGAAAACCCAGCTGCAAAGAAACTTTAGAGTTTGATTCATTTTTGGTTCCAGATTAATTTCCACTCGTGGCAGCTGACATGAATTCAACATTGAATCTCTGGGTAGAAGGATGGACTGTGAAAGTGTGATCTTGTCCCACTCGTGGGTTGTGCATGCAGAAATAGCTGTGAAGCCTTGCCTTGAAACCCTGGCAGCTTTGTGTGATCAGAGAACTTTGCAGCTGCCTGCACTGCCTCAGCAGGTGCCAGTCACACACAGAGAGGTCCTGGACAGGTCACCTGTGCATGGGTCTGCCATGGACCACCTAACATGTTAAAAAGTGATGTGTATAGTCTCTTCTTTTCTTTCCTATATATATACATTAATTTTTATTACTTTGAATTAAAGCCCCAAAGATATTGCAAGTATTTCTAGTGAATCAACAAGGTGAAAAGTGTGATCATCTTAGTTTTGTGTGACAACATCGCCAGAACTTTGTCTAGAACAGGGGTGTTGTTTTGTTTGTTTGGTGGGTTGTTTTTTTGTTTGTTTGTTTTTTTAAAGAAACTATTCCAAATAAGTTGCAACTCCTGGATAATTGCAAATGAAAATGTAAATTAATTAGAATGGCTATAATTGTTATTAGCAAATAACAGAATTTATCAAAACTTGCATTTTATCAAAACTTTGCAGTGTTTAACACAGGGCTTTATAGCTCACTTTAGTGCCCTGATTAGCAGGCAGAAGCAAATGGGAAAGTTTTCATTATGGCAACATCAAGGAAAATTAAATTTGGGGTTGTTGTCTAACTCAGATGAAATGCATGTTTGCTTTTTTGCATTCTTCTTGTGAGAAGCTTTCTTTACCAAATTTGGACCTTCCTCCCCACCCCCCATTTTAGGGGTGGTCTTCAGGTTCTGTGCCATTTTATCATAATATTCAGTTCAATATTCAATAATTCAGAGTTAAATAAATAATTTCTGAGATTAGATTTTCAGTGTGAGTGAAGTAAAGTCCTGATTTGAATCTGTGTCCTTGAATCTGTCATGAAATTACAGCTATAAGACATAATCTTTCTTGAATATATCACTTCAGGGGAAAACAGCTAATTATATATGTCAGGATTGAGATGTTTGGGTTCTTTCAGAAGAGGAAGAGGTATCGTTTAAATGATCAGAGCTGCAGAAGTAAAGAGAAAATAAGGTTTCAGCAATGCATAAAATTGAGGAACTGAAAAATAAAGGAACACAAAGGAAGCAAGGGTTGAAAGAAAAAAATTATAAAGAAAAACAGCAGATGGGGATTTTAGGGAAACTAAAGAAGTAACAGAAATAACCGTGCTTTGTTTTCATGTACTGCTTGGCCTTAAAGCTTTGTTAGGCTAAAGTGTCCTTTTTATCAGAGCAGTGGGTGTTGCAGAGATTATTTCAGTGGCGAGTCTGTGCAAAGATGAATGTGCTTCTGTTTCCCTCTGCTGATTAGCACAGTCCCAAATGGCAAGTGTGATAAACCCTGGTCTTTTGATGCCCCTTTTCTCCCTTCAACTCAAAGACTCTGAGATCACAGGGTAATTTTTTTTCCCTAACAAGACACCGGTGTTTTCTCCTGAATTCTTCATAAATCAGACTTCTAAAATGCTTAAGATGGTGTCCTTACATTTCCTGTTTCCATGGAATCTATAGGAGTTTTAAAGTATTCCAGGGTGCTCTGCCAACCCTTAAAGCCATTATCAGATTTTCAGTCTCTTGTGTCTCACTTAGATCTTCTGAGGATATTGCATAGCTGTTTTCAGTTGAGCAACTCTGCATGAGGAGCTCTTAAATAACACCTTCTAAACTTCCTGTATTCCTTTGATTTCACACTGGGCCTACTTTTCATCTTACTGACATTTGTCATTCCCTTGAGGCAAGTACTACAGCATCTACAACACCCACAGCTACATAATCTGAAACTTGGACTTGTGACTGCGTAAAGTGAAATCTTTTTAAAGAAAAAAAAAGGGGGAAAAAAAAAAAAAAACCAACAACAACAAAACCCTGAAGTGTTCTTGTAGTGAGTGCACTGAGATAGCATCAAAGGGAAAGTAGCTGTACAGCCACTTTACATAAAGAATATATTTCCAAAACTTCTGTTTCCACACCTTTGGTTTTTTAGATAGCTTTTTTCCAAACCCACTTCTCCTAAACTTTCCCTCAACTTGTCTGGAGTTGCTGCAGTGCAGCATCCAGGCTACCAGGACCTGCTCTCTTGCCATGCATGAAGATGAAACATGGTCATGTTTAAGGCAGGACTTGTGCCACTTTTTTTAGTGGAGCCAGGCTTTGAATCTGAGTGCAGAAAACTCTGTGTACTATAATGCCAATACCTTTTTTTTTTTTTTTTTTTGGACACACCATCTTTAATTGTAATTAAAGGGAAAGTTTTTGTTTTAAGACTCATGTGTTTGAAGTGTTCCCTTGTGAGTTGCAAAGTTGAGGTACTACCATTAAGTTGCTTGATTGTTATGGAGTGCTAAAGCATGACATAGTTTCTGTGCATAAATGTAATTGCTCTGCTTATTTCATTTAAAATGTTCATGTAAAATTTAAAAGGAGGATAAAACATAGCAAATAAAAGAACACAGGAGACCAGAGTGTAAGGAAGAGATGATTAGAGTCTGTAACTGTAGGACTAGAGAGTAGAGATTTCACTTCTGGAAGAACAGTCAAACTGCAGTTTGGGGTGGTGCTACTAGAGAGAGAGCTATGACAAAAGCAGTTTGTCATGAAATATGGACAGGCTATGCTAGGCAGCCTGTAATTACGAGCCAGTTTCCATGTTTGGCAGCAGTACCCCCTGAAAATAGTGATGCATCCATTGTTCCTTGCCAGGCTATGGCACACTGGCTCTGTCAGGTGTGCTGGCAGACGTGGTTGTGGCCCCACTCTGGGAACCACAGTTCAGTTCCACCGAGCAGTCACTCAGCGTCTTTTTCAGGAAGGATACAAGAGAAGATTTGTAAGATCAGGTTTGCTGAGCTGTGGCATGGTGTGGTCCCACAAATTATGGTGCTGGCACAAGTGTGGGAGCAGTGAAAGCAGGGCATCAGGGGAAGAGCATTTGTGGCACAAGCCCTGTAGCTGTTTAGCTCAAGTGTAGGTTTTTGGTACTTTAGTGTCAGGATGGCCTGAAGTGGTCAGAATTCCATATCATGCACTTATTTCCAAAATCCATTTAATCTTCAGTCACAGCAGATTGCCAGGCCTATTGTTGGCTCCATTTTGGCGCAAGGTCTGGTAGGAGGAGAAAGCAGAGATTTACAAAGACAAAAATTAAGGTTCCCTTTTGCTGTCCCTCTCTCGCCCCGTTCATGCCAGGGCTGGGCTTGTGGCAGCAAGGCCAGGGCTACCGTGGCATTGCAGGGACTGGCACCTGCAGGCTGGCCTGGCCAGAGGCAGCAGGGGGCTCAGCCTGGCCCCCAGGTCCTGACAGCTGCTTCCTGATGTGTTTTGGATGCTGCTCTCACTGCCTTTGCAGCCTGCTGCAGCCATATGGTATATAAGGGATCTGAAATCTGAATGGATCTGTGGATGGTGTTCTTTTCACTTTTTCCTGTTGAGTTCCCTTTGTGAAAGCACTTACGGGACAGTGTAGTTAAGTTGTTCCAGTATTCCTTGAATTGATTCCCACCATTTCTGAGAAAGGTTGGTTTCTTTATCTTGTGAGCCTCGTTGCAGACACTTCACCAGGATAAGTCTGTACCTGCTGTTAAAATCAAGGCATAAATGCCTTGACTATGACCCAGCATTCAGCAGGGAAGCCTCTAAAGGACATGCACCAATCTGCTGGTGTGCTTTTGGAAATCTCCAGAGTAGCAGCCACAGATTTTGTCAGATGAGGGGTTTTGCTGCTAAAGAAAAGGACAAATAATTGTATTATAAGGTCGTACATTTTGCCGAGGCCATACAAGCCTGCCCAAGCAGTAACTTGGCTATGAAGTGAAAACAAAAGTTCTGCAATTCTTCACTAGAATCAATCCTGATTTGCACTGAAGAAAGGAAAGCAAAGCTGAAGCAAAATCAGCAAGAGCCTGGGTTTTTCAGGTAAATCTGTGTTCTTAAAGAACAATAAGAAACACGCCAGAACAGAAAAAGGATAACTACAATTAAATAGTGTTAAAACATTGTTAAATATTTATATTCTCTTTTTCTTACACTTTACAGGTTGGTAGAGGCCTTTTAAACATGGAAAGTTTAAAGGAATAAGATGTGTTGTCCACTTGCAGTGGGTGAAATTCAGCCCTGTTGGAGTCAGTGGAAGTTCAGTTATTTAGTTCAGTAGGGTCAGGTTTCTACTGTTTATAAAGACCTACTGTATGTTTGGACACCCTCTAAGCACAGGAATTAGCCTCCACTACTTAGATGTTTTAATACTTTTGAAGATCAAGTGTAATTGTTCAGCAGCTCTCGGTATGTGCTGAATGTTCATTCTGTTTCCTAAATTATATTATTTTCTGGTAACCAGCAACTGAAGACAGTAGTAAGGTAAAACAATTCAAAGCAACAGTGTTAACTGTCTCCTGCACAGGCTTTCCTTCTGGTTTATATTTGATAAAGAATAAACAGGACTGTTTTTCAAAACTGCAGGAGGAAAACCGGGTTCCTTTTAGTTTTGTGGAAGATACTTGCCTATGGATTATCTTTCTTACTGTGCTGAGCATAAATGCCAAATTCTAGTTTGAGCTGGGACATTATCACAGCTCTTCAGTTTATGTCCTTTTACAGCCGGCCTTTTACAGTAAATTGACTGTAAATCAGGGAAAACCTCTCTCAGTGCACCAAATGGAAACTGTAAAACTCTTCATGAAGGAATAAAATTCTTGAAGAGTAACTCTTAAATGGAAAGGGGATTTAGCAGTTTTAGGTCTCCATTAAAGCCTTGGAAGTGCACATGGATTGACAGTACCATGTTTAGAGAGTTGCCAAAGAGTTGCTCTTGGCAGATTTATGCCTTGCAGGGTTTAAAGTCCACTACCTCAGGAACATGTCTGCATTTGTCATTACCTTGGGCCTTCTCGCAGTCAAATCCCTCAGTGATGCGTTTCATTTCCTTCATACTAATTTTCCAATTTCCTTTTTTTTTTTTTGTCAAGTGAGAAGTAGTTTTACAGCATCTCAGATGTAATTTCTACACATATTCTGTGAATTGCCAACTTTAATTTCACTTGACTGTCTCTTCGATGGAATTTTCCCTATGCCACAATTGTTTTTATAATTCCAGATGGGTAATTATGAGCTAGATGGTAATACTTTGGGGAAGGAAGGAGAAGTAGGTAGTGTGCATAGTGAGAAGGGATTTGAAAAATGCTGTTGGGATTGGCAGGGAAATGGAGGAAAGCAGAATTTTGTGACAGGAAGTTTCTATGCCTTTAGTTCAGCTTTAATTCAAATGCACAAATCTCTCTATGTTGCTTTTTTAAGGTGATATAGTACAGCTAAAAATACACCAGTGATGTATACAAGAGGAAAAAAAATTCCCGAGGGATATAAAGACTCCCAAGTCTTCCCATTTTCCTAGATTCTTGTCATCTGTGCACTCCAAATTAAATTGGAATAATAAATAAAAAATCCACCATATATCAGGGCAAAGGTTTCTTCTGTAGATCTGTCTTGTTAGCAATTGTTCCACTTCTCTGTGGAGATGCTCACTGGTTCCTGCTGATTCATTATGGCAGGAGTGGCTCGTTAACTCGTGCCAGAAAGACGAGTGACAAGTGCGGCTTTCTGGTGAAAAAGAGCAGAAGGGCTAAGCCTGACCTCAGTGCAGCGAGGGTAGGTTTTGTTCAGAGCAGTGTGGGATGCTGACGTGGGAAGCAGATTTGGATTTTATCAAGCCAAAATTGCGTTTTTTAAAAAATCTCTTCAAGCAGCTGCTCAAACATCCTGATCTAATGAGATACAGGCAGAGAAACTGCCGGTTCAGCTGGCACGGGGAGAGGGCTTGAGCAGAGCTTGGAACAGAGCTTCCTGCTCCAGGAGAGCTTTGTCCTCCTTTTGGCAGATCCTTTGGGATCCTTTTTGATCCCCTGCTTGATGGGATCATTTGACTCCCTCTATCAGGGTGATTTATATGGGAGAGATCTATGGCACAAAGCTGGCTGGATGGAAACTTGGTGGCAGAGCAGGCACACAGTTTGTTTGGTAAATTGTGGCAACAGCTCCAGCTTTTTTAGTCCAGCTGTAGTTGCAAAAATGTGTATATTATGTGTATATATGTGTATATAGTTGCAAAAGTGTGTGTATTTTATATCTATATATAGTGTACATGTATATATTCTAGTGTACACATATGAAACCCGCACTTCTCACTTCCAGTCTGCTGTTCCTTCCACGTGTTTTAAGACAGTTGTGTGTGCATGATGCACAGTGAAAATGTATTCTCAAAGGCTACAGTGAAACCTCTCAGGGCTGAATTTGTGTCTTGTTCTCATGCTTTGGGGTTTGAGATTAATTTTTCTGACAGCAAAAGGGAAGTTTCTGGTTCCCTTGGCTGTGTGAACATTGGTTTGTTTCCATGGTCTCATCAAGGTGCTTTTCTACTATTAAGTCTACTTTTCAAGTGCCCACATACACTCAAGCTTTCTGCCATTTGTCTATCTGTAACACACAGTTGGAATGCTTCAATGGCTGAAATATTTTAAGTAGCATTTGTATTTATAGCATGGGAAGTATAGGAGGGTTTTTTCCTATCCTATGATATAAAGAAGGCCAAACAAAATGGCATAGCAGAAGTCCCTTTTATGGATAGTCCTTTTTACAGGTAGTCACTGTAAAAGTGTAAATGAAATAAAAATTAAATTAAACCAGGATATTTGACCTTTCAAAGTTGTTGTTCCAAACCTTGCTTATTGAGTCAGCAGGTAGGGCAGATGTTTATTTCAGTGATAAAACTGAATGTTTATTTTAAGTTTTAGCATAGCTTTCAGATGTCATGGCACATTCTGCTACACTCTAATAGTGTCTGAACAGGCAAGACTGACAATGCAAAAACATTGGCTATTGTTACTCCTGTGCATAGGGGGAGAAAGAAAAAAATAGTTGCTTCAACGTATATCTTATGTCTACTACTATTAAAAAATTTCCAATAGCTCATCAAATTGTAATGTTCCACTCTTATGTGTTCCTTGTTCTGTTTAATGACAGAAGAGGTTATGAAAAATAGGATGTTTAGAGAATGTGATTCAGCCTTCAATTACTCTTCATGTTGTAACATCACCTAGGAGTTAGTTAAGCTTTCAATTAAAGTTCACGTAAAGTATTTGCGTAGCTACATGTAAATACCTAATTAGCACTATGCTAAATGGTTTATTTCTCCTCTGAATACTACACTAAAGCCTGAAAATTGCTCTTTTCCTTTAGATTGTAATTTTTTTCAGAGTGTCTCTTGCACATGTGCATTTCCAGTTACAATAATTCATACATTTTGTACACAGTTTTAATCACTTGAAAGTCTTTTAATTATTAATAAGGAGAAAACCATTGATTTTCTCCAGTTGTTCAAACACAAGTCTGGCCTAATCCCGCCTCAGGCTTGAGGGGCACTGAGATGAACAGCAAATCCTTGAGCTAAACATTCATTTCATGGGATTTAAAGTGTGTGGGGGAAGGTGGGGAGGAGAACACCTTCTCTTTTTTTCCTTCTATGACCTTTTCTTTTAGCTTTTTCCATTTTCTCATATGCAAACACATATTGGAAAGGTGTAATTTTGTGATGAGGAAAATAAGTAAAAATAGAATAAAATAAAAAAAGAATCTTCAAGAGGCTATTGCTCAGTTTAATCTACACAATTTGTGTGACTGCACAATGATGAAGGTAGACTTGTGGTGCAGCAAGCTTTGCTACTGAGATGAAGAAGTATTGTAACTAATAAGCAAACATGTGAGTGTTCTAGCACATAAAAGTGCATAAAGTAATGCAGGACTGGTGTGCTGTGTTTGTGAGGTTTATCCTATGATTAGTGTCAGAATGTCCCTTTTGTGTGAAGAACTCTTTTCACTTAAGCCTCTGGCTCAGCTGCAGATCAGTGGTTTGATGCAATTTTGTCTCAGTTTATTTCTTTAATTGATTTGATCCTCCTTTTTCTTTATTTATGACCCTAATTACTAAAGCCGGGCACACATCCACCCTACAGGAGTCAAATAATTTGTTTTACTCCTTTATCAGTTTAGTTTTGTTTCACCTCAGACTCCCTCATGTTGTGTTACCACATGAAGTCTCTTCTATGAGCTCTGAATCCAAGCTAATGCAGTTTTAAAAGAAGAGAAGGGAGGGTTGTGGTATGTGCATAAAATTGAGCAAACACAGAGAAAATCTTCACAATTTATTTATTTCAAAATATGTATTTTGAAGTTGTCCTCAATGCTATTCTGGAAATCAGTACCAAGCTTCTGAGCTTTACTCCATTTTTTTTTCCATAATTTTTTAGCCTTTGAACAGAGCCTTTTCAACTCCTCAGCATCCCTGATCTTGGGGACTTAATTCCCAAAATGATATAAGCATTTCAGAAAGCATCCATGAATATAGTAAGTTCAAAGTGGCAAGTATCAGTCCCTCAGTCGTGCACAGGAAGACAGTATCCATCTTCTCTGAAGAGAAAAAGTGTTTTTCACTGCTGCCACTAAAGGGAAGCCTCCTCTGGGACCTTGTTAGATACTTTCATGTGAGGACCATTTGACCCACTTCTGACTAGTGAGCAGGCTTAGAAGGCAGAGTTGTTGGGGGTATGCCTTTGGCTGATCTCCTCCCCCTCTTTGCAGGGAGAGAAAACCCTCAGTGGAATATATTAGGGATAATAACGGGGTAAAAATGTCACTTAAAGAAGGGTGATGGATGCAAGTCCTAGTCAATAACAATATTAATAATAATAGTAATAATAATAACGATCTTCAAAAGGTGTCTCTATTTACAAAGACAGCATCAAAATAACATCAGCTGCCCTTTTTTAAAACCAAATTTTAAAAGAATAATGTAGAACTAATATTTGTTTTTCATAACAAATAGTATTAGTTGCTGAATGTCACTCAATGTGGACTTCTAAATTAAGCTCAAGTTTTCCTTTAAGGTGGTGAAATCAATTTAGTGAAATTGAAACATACGTTGGCTGGGAGAAAATTGATTTGTTTTTGATGGCTTGCAACCAGCAAAGAAGGAAGGAGGAGGACTGCTAATGAAAGGTGTATCTTTAAGATGTCTGGAAAAAAAAGGTGGTATAAAAAAATAGTTTTATAGTAAGGAAACCATCAGCAAAAGAATCCAAAATATGTACATGTAATAAATCCCTTTCATCTGATATCTAAGACCAAAAAAAAAAAAAAACAAACTACTTTCAATCATAATGCAGTTTCTTAGACAAAAGACCTGTTACTTCTCCATCTTTCCCTTGCTAAATATAGTCATTTCTGTGTTTATCAATAAGATAAGGCATTCATTGTAAGGCAGCCAGTTTGAAACTAGTAATATCTGGTTTCTTTAAATATACTGATGATCTACAAAGCCTTTTCAGTTTTTTGTATGCTAAAGCAGGCCTTCATGCAGGTGTCACTGTGGCCTGGATTAGGAGATTATTGCATTTGTGTCCCTGGGAGAGCTAGTTTTGATCTATGATTTCCTTCCCAATCACCTCTAAATATGCAAGACTGAATCTACAGTGGTGCATGTGGAAGAGATCAGAAATAAGTAACTTTTGAAAAAATTATTAATGTTAAGNNNCCAATCACCTCTAAATATGCAAGACTGAATCTACAGTGGTGCATGTGGAAGAGATCAGAAATAAGTAACTTTTGAAAAAATGATTAATGTTAAGCTATATATTGCTACATGAAATATGAAATATTCTCCTTTCCTGCCACTAGAGTTCCTCATAAATAATCTGTCTGATTCTGTACAGCACCTTTGTTCAGTGTATCAAGAGAGAAGCCAGAGAAATCAATTAAATTGTTGTGGCAAGTAGAAAATAAACAAGAGGGAACACTTGAAAAACACAAGAGGGAAAACAGAAAATTTCTGCTGTTGCTTTGTACTTGGAAGTCCACTTAAGCATTGGATCTTTAGATGGTTTTTCAAGGTTTCATTTATATCTTCTAAAAGAAACTGGAAACCAACAGATGAACGTCCGCAAAAAAAAAAAAAAAAAAAAGAAAAAAAAAACAAAAAAACAAAACCCACAACACACACAAAACNCAGCTGCCACCAGAGAGCTGAAGAGCCAGATGCTGCCGTGGCCCCCGGGGAACCTGCTCCCTGTGATGAGTTGTTGGAGACAGGAGGGCTGGAGGAACAGACATCCTTCTCCAGATCTTACAGGAAAAAGTCACACCGTGACAGCTCTACCCTTAGCCTTTGTCACCAGTAAGGGAAAATTCGCTGTAGGCCTCTTGCCATCAATTACCTCTTTTTCTTTTG
>VZTT01023348.1:675-24846 GCA_013400855.1 Buphagus erythrorhynchus
CCTGAATCTCTTCCCACAGCAGAAAAATCATTCCATAGTGTCCTTTGTATTTTTAATTCTAGCAGGTATTTCTCAGCACTAATCAAAAGGACAGCTCACTCACCTGCAGCATTGTTTTAAACATATGAAAGGTCAATACCAATAAAAATCAGTGCTCACAGTGAAGAGTTCCTTTTTTGACATCAGCTGCCCAACATATCTTGCTTCTGTCCAAACACTGTGCAGTCTAAAACCAGAGGCTGGAAACAGCTGAGCTACAAGCTCAACAAGTACAATGGAATTCACCCCTTTTTCCCACTTTTTGCTTTCTGCAATGTGAATAGCCATGGCTCGACTAGCAATTGTGGTTACATGTGTATTCGATTCTCNTCATTTGGCCTCTTCCAGGGCAGCTTTCCCCAACCATGGGCCTGAGGAAGGCAACTTGACAATGTCAAATTCTGGCCTCTTTTCTTGTACATCACCAAGAAACAATAACATGGGGCCAACAGCATGCTCTCCTGACAGCAGAGATTCAGGAACGAGAATGTATCACTTAAACAAAAGAATGAATTATTTATTCCATTGCTACCAGAACTCTAACTTACACTTTACAGCCTTACATAAATGTGTATGATCTGGAAAGAGAAGGTGCATCTAAAGCAAACTGTACATCCCCTCAGACAAACTGGCTTCTACCACCTCAGCTGAAAGCATGGGCATGTGTGCAATACAGCAACACCTAAACACCCCAACTAAACTGGGGACTCCTTGTGTCTGGTACTTCAGCCACAAATGCCAGGGGATATTGCTACAAAGAACGTAGTATTAAAAAACAAACAAACAAATTAAGAAAAAAAACAGAAAAACAAAAAGCAAGAACAGGCAAGGAGAATGAGGAAATATGCTTATTTCCAGATTATTCTTGTAAAAGTGAGGCACACGCCTACCACCAGAAGGGTGTACAGAGTTAAGTACAACACCCATCAAGGTATCTCATGTTACCTAATCAAAGGTTACAATTTCCTTTTTTACTTCAAATCCTTTCAGAATATGTGAACATATACCATTTCCTTCTTCTGAGTAAGACTGTCTATCCAGTGGATTTTCATATTTTTGGACAGCACAACATTCCTTGAAATTGCTCCAAACCTGAATAACAATGTTTTAGAATGAACTCTAGTCACAGTTTCATTCATCCTCGGTGGTGATCCAGCCCTGGAAGGGGCTGAAAATCAAAAATACCCAGATCACATATATTCTTATATAAGGGTGGCCATGCCAGGTCAGACCAAAGGTCCATCTGGTTGGATACCCTGGCTCTGACAGTGGCCAGGAGCAGATGCCTAAGAAAAAGTATAGAAGCAAGGCAAGCACATTGTGATCCTTCCCCTCATTACACTTCCAGCACCCTGCAGTTTCAGGGCTTCCTAAGCCAGAGGTTCAGAGAGCAGTTTTATATGCTGAATTACAGAACTCAAATTCCCAGCCTTTTATTTTGTGTAACAACAGGACAAAAAAAATGTTTTGCAGTTAATTAATTCCTGTTTTAAGCAAGATCTGATTTTTTAGCCTCAATACAATTTAGGTGCTCCTGCTGCAAAATTACATTTGTTTAGGCACATTTCCATGTCACACATCTAGACATGAATTCCATCGATCTTCTCATTTCACTTGCTGTTTGAAGCTGCAAAGAATCCACAGTTTGTCCATAACAGATGCCAAAAGCCTAGAAACTTATTACACACTGCTCACAGTGTGGGTTCAGATACATTATCAGCATAAAAAGAAAAAGGCAAATTAGGCCACAGTAGGAGAACACATTTTTAATATTACAGTCTGCAGTTTGCATCTCTAATTTAATGCTGCTGTTTCCCAAAGTTATGCTGCATCATTCTAGGTTGCTGAATTGAAGAGATGACAGCGAGCTAAAATTTTACCAGTGACTGGGCAATGCAGATAGCCAGTGCTCTTCATGAATTCCGGAGAAACCTTCAGGGCCAAAGTGAATGAAATATTTTTAAAGAATTCTTTGGGCATTTAAATTGATAGAAATTAGGTATGAACATGTTTGGTGTAAGAAATTCAGGAAAAAAGGGAGATTTACATGCATTCTTCCAAAAGAATAAAAAGGAAAACACAGCACCTGTAAGCAAATTGCATACATCCTCTGTAAATGCTTAGTTCTGTTGGTTGAATACACAGACCACACACACAAACCTCACATAAATTATCATCTCAAGAAATCATTGCTTACTGAGGGGATTATCTGTGCCATTATGGCTTCTCTCTGGAGCTGATAAATATCTTTTACATCCTATCTACTGTTTATTCCTGCTACAGCAGAAATCTTGAAAGTAGATATCAAAGAATAGCAAAGAAATACAGTCAACAAGGAAAAGTAAGTTGCAAAACTTCTAGTTCCATGATGCGTCTTCCCAAGATTCCATTCAGTTGGAGCAAATATGTTTTGCTTAATTTAAAGTTTAATTTAAAGATGGTGAATCTCCCAGCTAAGGATTAGATAACTGATATTGAAGAACCTCAGGGACCGTGAAACTTAAAGTTATGCTGTTTTTTTGAAGTTACAGATTCTTGGTTTAGGAAGAAAAAAATCATACAGCTCATATACATGAGAAGTTTTGACCTAGTCAGATGGAAGCAGAAAGGAAAAGAGCTAGCACCTGTTTACTTTATACTAAACAGAAGTCTTCAATATTAGACAGGTTCAATTCCAACAGTTCCAGTACCCTGAGATTTTGCAATACCATCAAGATGAGGTGGACTTATCAGAGTCTACCCACTAAAATTACTTCCAAAAGATGATGAGTTCCCACCTGGAAAGTTTACTTTGATAATAACCAGAGGATGCACATGTGTGCACCACAAAACCAATCACCAATGAATATTATGTCTACCCTGGCTGTTTGCTACCAAGTGGCAGGCACAGTAGAAAATTGTTCAGAATAGTAATTAATCTCATGATTATTCAGCCAGCATTTCATTTTAAATGCTTATATAGAAGGTCATTTTACATTGTCCAAAATAAGCAGCCTGCTACCTTCATGTATTTCCTTCATGCAAACTAAAAAATTCACGGTACAGGAGCATTTCAAAAGAACTACATAATAGTCAATTTTCATGTCAGCAAACTGTTATCAAAACTTGCAAAAAACTAGCTGTTCTTTATGATGGATATTCAACATGTTTGGGCTTCTTCTGCATTTCTTGGCTTGCTCAGGGGAATGAGCAGTTTGAGACCTTTCGGTGTCTATTATAATCTAAATTATTGTGTTACTTGAGCAAACAAATTAAACATAGCAATTAACTGGGAAGAAGGTGTCTGTGATTCTTTATATCCTGAAGTGGAATTAAGTTAACACTGGCACTCATATAGCAAACATATTATTACTGCTGGATGTTTATTCCCCAATATTGCAGGGCTTCAGACCTTTTAAATTAAATTTATATGGACACTATTTAGAGAATCAATGGTGCATATGTCTGTAGTATTTGAAGTATGTATGGCTTGCTAGACTGAATCACCATGTAAGTTTTTAATTACCTTTTTTTCATTATTTTTTTCAGGAAAATATATAAGAAGATAGGAAGTGTTTAAAGATATCAGACTCATTTGTTAGCCTCAGGCTGATTAGAACATAAATTCCACACTGCAGCTAATAATTTTAAAATTCCATATTCAAGTTCTAGAACTCTGGCAATAGCACCATGATTCCTGGGACACAATTAATCTCATCCTGCTGATCTGTCATTTGCACTTCTGAGTAGTATCTTGCTGTACTGCTGGCCAAGTCAGGTTTAGGAAAAGGTTCTTTTCTAAATTTTTTATATGATAGGTGGTACACTGTTACTCTGAGCCTCTAATGTAGGGTCTTTAATCATTTTACTCTGTTGGCTGCTCTTTTTCAAGAAGCTTTCTCTTTTTTACATGTTTTCCTTTTTTGAATTTAAATGTTACTATAGTTTAAGGGGTTTTTCCTTCCAAAGGACACAAACTTTAAATTTGTTCTGATCTCTTCAGCCTGAAAAGTAATAACATCTTGAAATACATTCTGTGCCATGTTGAGGATTTATTCAGATATCACTTCTACCTACTTTTATTTTGACTTTTGACTATCACTAATAGAGGAAAACTTTCTAGAAAAAACTAAAGATGGTACTTGTTAGTGGCAAAAATGCAAGCCTGAACTGCTCCTGATGCATTAGAGAAATTCCTATGCCACTGAGTCAACCTCTATGAGTGTCACAAACCACAAATCATAGGTTGTTGATTAATAAGGCTCATAAATATCTTTCATACTATGAGGTAATATTTTTACATAGGAAAAAACAAGAATTGCCTAAACTGCTTGTAGTCATGATTTTACTGCATAATATTAAGATTTCCTTATTTTTATATAAAGAATCCATAAAGTTATTCCATCATGCTTATATTTTAAATATATACTAAGGATAGTCAAGTAAACTGCAGTTTTATATTCTGTTTCCAAGTCCACAACGGGTGGTAACTTTACAAGGTAGCAGCTAGAATCTAAAAAAACTAAACAAATCAGAAAACTTGCCTAAAACTGAAACTTTCACTGCCACAGCTTTGTTAAAAGGAGGAAAGAATTCTGCTAGACCAATAGAAATCCTGACGTAACTGAAGTGGTATCACCCCCATCACCACCAAAAAAATCCCCCTTTTGTAAACAACTGTCAAACTAAGCTCTGGCAAAAATTGTTCTCATTTGAAGCTATAATTATGGAATTTGCAGTCTTAATTATGGAAATTTGTAAGCATAAGACAACCATGCATAGATAAAAACAGCCTTAGCCACATCCATAAAATAGTAGTTAGCAGAACAGTGTTTCCTAAACACAAGCAGAGCAAAGACTAATGCTGATTTAGCACCAGATCCAAGGTCTGTGTGCTTGAACACAAGCATGAACACCATCTGCATCACATTGACTACTACTGCAAATTGATTTTGAGACATACTGGAAAACCAAAGGTAGGAAACTACATTTTCAGAAATGTGTGGTGTTTCAATTTAATTAAACATGAGATTTACACTGTTTGGAACAGACCTACAGGTGTGTATCTAAGCTACAATATAAATAAAGAACCACAGCAGCATATATATCATTTAGTTCATATTAAGTCCTTCACCTTTGGAAGCGTAATGATATGTAGAATTGGATTAAAAATACTGGCACCATGTTATTGTTAAACTGGTTATCAGTATAACTCACCACTGTTGATAGGTAAAGGCTAGATTTTCAGGAAATTTCAGCATTCAGCATTTAGACACCTAACTCAGCAGACAGGCTTTCAAAGGAACTTTGTCCCCATTTTGGCACTGAAATGTATTGATTAGATTTCCAAGAACTCAGTCCTACACAGTGTCAGGCATTCTGGCTCTGCAGAAGTGAAGCACTTCAGTGCATATATTTTAAACATGTAAATTGTTCCATGGAAACCATGGGGTCATTTGCACACTTAAAACCTGTTTTGCTGCTGGCTCAAGGCCACAGTTTTCAGCAGCTCACAGGAGTGATCCCAAAAGTACTGATGAGGCCTGGGCACATTTGAAAACTTCCCATAGATACTAAGCCTTGATAAAATTAAAAAAAGTTTGTTCCCATTTGTCTGAGAATTTGCCAGTAGTTGTGGCCTTGCTCTCTTGCTTCTGTTTGGAAAGGAGAGACTGCATTAAGTCTTGTTTTATTGAACAGAAAGGGGGAAAAAATCAATATCAAAGGTGAATATAATTACCTTGAAATCTACATGTGCCCTTCTATTAAGCACTGAAGACCTAAGCTCTGTGAACACCTTCACAATCCCTGTTGCCATGTTTACTTCTCTTTATTCTTTTTGTTCACTGATGTCCCTCATACATGGACACCACAAAGCAGTTGCAAACATTCCATCTGAATTTCTTTTCCCATTGTTTTTAGTTCAATTTTGGCTTTTCTGCAGTCTTGGGCATCGGCTTCTTATTTTTTCTACTATCACTGCATAAAGACAGATGTCGCCATTTAGAATGAGTGAAAAGTCATTATTGCTGGTGAAGAGCAGCTGGAAAGATGCCACCTTTAATAAACACAAAATAAAACTCTGCACAGAAATTGCCCTAAGGGCTGTCATAGCATCAGTGTGAGCTATCAGTCATAACTGGATCAGGGATCACTCTGCAGATTGGAGAAGGCAGCTGCTGCTGCCAACAGGAGCTGCCCACTCCTCTGCTACAGGACCATTCTCCTCCCCTCAGGCCCCCATGGCCACAGGAATTCTGCAGCAACGGGAGCCACGTGAGCCATCCCATCTGGCTTTACAGCCTACATCAGCAGCACTGTAACAGCATTTGCAGCTGCTTCTGTGGGACATCTTTTGTTTCTGTGAAGCTGACAGCCTCCCAACTGCAGCTCCTCTCTGCTTAACAGTGAGCACTGGTCAGGGATGCCAAGGTGATACTGTCAGTTCCAGCATTTCATCTGATGGCATCACTGCTACATGTGCAAAACTTCACACAGCCTTTTATCCCAAGTCTCTGCTTTTACACAAACATTTACAGCTGTTAAAATTGCCAGCATTCTTCACCAAAAGGACATTAACTCCTGTGAATTTATCACTTTTACAGAAAGCTTTCTGGATAAAGGGAATTAAAACTGTTTTTCAAAATGATGCACATTCTTGTAATGTGTAGTAAACATCACACTAAAAGGGGCAAAAAAAAAAAAAGGAAAAAAAAGAGCATTCCATGCAGCCAACAGCTGTCAAGCATCAAAGATTTCATTTCAAGATTATGTCTAAACCCATGATGCTTAAAGTTCATCAAAACACTAGTACATCTCCAAGGCAGATGTCTTGACTCCTGAGGCTGTTGAATGGCTGGATTATAAAAAAGCTGCCAAAAAATAAAAGTGCCCATGCATCTAAAATTTTTGAGAAAGAAAAAGCATCTATAAAAACACAGCAATAATAGCTACCTTTACTTTTGTCTACAATTCTATTTTATCATCTGCATTTACTATATCTAGTGCTCTGTTTCTCAGCTGCTGAGGCCTTTGTGATTTCCACTTGCAATTGTTACTGCTTTCTACTGGCATTGTTCCTTACTTTTTTTACGTAGGTCTTATAGATTTTTACATATGTTACAATACACATTGATAAACCCTGAAATAACATATCACACTTAAAAAAACTTAAAACTTAAAAAATATTATTTAAACAGAAAACCAATTTGCATTTAATCTAACTTTGGTCCAAGATAACACGTTACCAAGCATACTGGTTCACAGAATCTGAATATACCTGTACTCTAAAGCTAAACAGTGGCAAAACCAGTGTTCTCCAGAATACACAGAGATTTGTTCCCTTGCAGGGCTGGGAGTTGGACTTCAAAGATCCTCCTGCATTCTCTCTAACTCAGGATATTCTATGATCTATGATCTCAAATAGGTGAACTCCTCAATTCCAGTGGCATTAACTTGGCCTAACAACCACTTAAAATGGTTTAAAAAACCAGCAGCAGAAGTGTTAAAGATATAAAAGGTAAATTAATTGCAGAAAGATATATAAAACCAGATCAGGCTGGATTTACAAACCAAATTACATCAAAACATCGTTTTAAACTCAAGGTTCTAGGGGAAATAGCCATTGACACGAAGAACTATAGTAGCAGCAGCAATCTAGACTCTCAGAAAGCCTTTGACAATTTTTCACATGATGGATTAGTGCAGATGGTATTAAATAGTAGCTATCCAAAGGAAAATTTTAAGACTGGATAAAGAAAATCATAAGACTAACCAATAGACAGAAAAAAGAGAATGAGAATTTAAAGCATCCACTCATCATATTATGGCAAGAATTGTTTTGCATAGGATTTAGATCAGAGAGCTATTCTTCATAGTTTGATTAACAATTTAGAGAAAAAATTGAAATATTAAACCCATCTATGGTCATCAGCATCAGAGATTAGTAAATGGTTAAAATTAGAAAAAATATTTCTATTTTGATAAAAATATAAACTCAAGGTGATATGGGAATTTTAAGTTCCACGTGTCAAATGATGCAAGCAGAAACGATAACTCCTTAAATACAGGTAAAATAAGAGGAAAACATGGTAAAGGAGAACGTGATTTAAATAGGTATGATCACAGATTTTATTTCATCTAACACAAAGCAGAAATTTAAATGTATTTTGCTTTTCTCTGAAAGGTTCTTTTGTAAGAGAGAAATCCTCATGGTCATGTAGAGGAGTTTCATCGCTAATTTAAACAGGATTTTACCAGAAGTGTGTGACATTGTGGGTTCTATGCAAATAAAGGAAATGTCACATGGGTAAGTGAGAAAGTTTGATACAACAGGAAAGTCTTCCACCTGAGAGAAAACTGGAGCAAGTGTAGATAGAGTGGGTAAATTTACCCTGATGAATTTACTTGACTAATTTAATAATGTACTTTCTGTAAATTAACCACAGTCAGCTGCATCAGCTGCAAATGGGCCTGTCTGAAATTATTTAACAAATGGTTCTTATAAATGTAGGAAACTCTAGGAAAGCTCACTTTCCCCACATGCTTCTAGTTCACACCCACCTCCTCCCTCTGTGCAGACATTAATGGCTATCACCTTCTGGATTGGTTGTAGAAGGTCAATAGAAAATTTAGATTAATTTCATAGTTTTTGTAATGAAGATGCTTGCTCCTTGACTCTCAAAGATGAAAATACACAACAGGTCATTGAATTATAACTGGGGCTTTTAACTTTATTGGCTGTGCTGCTGAAAGGAATATCCCTATTTACTGGGGAGCTTGGAGAGGTATTGTCTTTGAAATCTATTACTTTGATGTATATCCTCACAGAGAAAAAGAAATTATACAAAAAGACAACAAATTTCCTCAGAAGAGCACATGTTCTGTTACCTTTTACCATGCAGTCCTTGTGTTTGAATAAGGTCTTCTGCTTGTAAATTCTATCAGATTTAGGTATGGAACCAAGACACCATTGCCTCAACTTCCATCACACCTATAGTAGAAATAGAAGTTTCATGAGTTTACTGAGACACCACCACTCACTATTCAGCATATCTGTGTAAAAATGCTACTAGCTTCAGGGCATTGCCTTTGTCTTTTGCTTCTTTACTCTCATGAATTAGCTCTTTTGGTTTCCTCTTGTCTGTCTGTCTTGTATTCTGCATTTCTTTATCTATAAGAACTTTCCTTCACATGTACCTTCATTCTCCTTGCACACACTCACTTGTCTCATTCGAGATACTACATACTAGCTAAAAGCTTAGGTGGAACTAAAAACTCTTGGAATTCTGGAGTCCACACTACAATAAAACTGAAAGCAGGGCAGAAGTCACTGCTTTGGTGATATTCAAACTACACAATAATATTTTTCCAGAAGAACCTGGGTAATTTTGTGATGTCCTAGAGGCTACAAAAATATATTAATCAGACCATAAGTCTGAATACCACCTTCTGTGCAGGTAGAAGTCTTGATGACCCTGGTCCTGATTCATCCCCCAGTAGCCTCTCATCTCAGGAGCCTTCTGCTATCACAGAGAGTCACAGACATACATTAGACATGCTGGCTGGTTTTCTGTGTAATCCTGATCCACAGGTGTCTAATTGCAGGGGGAGGAGTAAAGAGAATATTCTTATCAGTGATACCTCAGTCTAGAATTAGCTGTGATGAACCCAAGTTACAGCATTTTTCCTAAAACACCTACTAGCAAGCAATGTAACTTCAGGAAAAGCTTAATGTTAACATTATTGACTTCCTTAGAGCCTGTTTATGCTTCAACTGGGGTGAAAAGGGCATATAAAATTTCAGTGTCTATTACAAACTAGGAATAACCAAGAGTATAGGGAGATACAACTGGAATCAATATATAGGCACACACAATTATTCAGAAAGAATTCTGAAATGGCTGTTCTTGACTAGCCATTACAATGTGCAGTCAATATATATATATTGAATTTATACAGTGTTCTCAGTGTATAGTCAAGCCCTCAGCCAAGATGTTTTCCTAGGTCAGGGTGACTTAGAGACGATTTGTAACAAAGAAATCCTGTATTGCCAGCTATCAGCCTTGTTCTGCTGACTCACCCCCTGCAGGTGCTCATCTGTCCTAAGGAGTCAACTACACTTTCATCTGGTATGCTTTGGCAAAATTTATAAAGTTATATGAAATAAATCGTTGTCATATCAATCTCATAAAAATCTAGGTTAATTCAGAACAAGAAAAAAGTATAAATTAGTAACTTTAATTACTTGAGACAATCTCAAAGTTAATCTATCCTTCATGGGATATTCTCCCTTCAACAGAAAGAGCAGTTGCTCCATATATAATTCAATCTCTATTTGACAGCCCACTCCAAAACTCATATGGACAGGACAAGACTGAGGAAGAGCATGTGATCATAGGAGGAGGTTCCTTGACACTTCCAAAATCTATATAGCACCTCTGAAAAAAAGGCAAAATTTGAAGTATTGTTACACGTGATCTATCAATAGATTATGAACAAAGAAAGTCAGACAAAAACTGATTTTTAAAAAATCAGTAAGGTAAGGAAAAGATAGCATTGAGAATAGGGGAATTAATTTCCAAATAGAAGTGGAAAAAATAAGCATTATATGTGAGCACAATAAAAATGGATAACATGAGCAGTGCTCAGTACATTTGAGGAGCATCATCTCTTCAGCATGTATAAAAACCATGTTGCCTTTTTAGGACTCACTGGGGATTTTGGATTAGTCATAAGTTTCTTCTGCCATAGCAGCTGTGACCTACTCTGGTGTTCTTTCATTCTTCACTACAAGGTGTAACTGTGACATTCACCCTGCTTTCAGCAGGAATTTGTATTTGATGAATGCCAGAGGTCCCTTCTAACCTAAATTTTTCCATGATTCTAGAATGGTTTTAAGACTCAAAATGTCACCAATTTATTAGGTTGGGAAGTTTATCTTTCTGCTCCAGAAACTAAACACTCCTTGGACCAAGTTCTCTGCTGGGTTAATGCAATGCACTGCCCCAAGGAATCCAATGTCCTTGATAAAGGACAGTCACACTCCCATTGCCCAGAAGCAACAACCAGACCCATAAGAATGCTAACCATGGCTGTGACAGGAAAAACCCTTGGAACACGTGGAGTCCAATGCAGCCTGGAACTTCCTACCTAAAGGATTTGTTTCAGAGACAGAAGTTTTTGTGAAAATTATGTTTCTCAGTAAATGCCAGGCCATCCTTCGTGTGAGGGTGCACTATTCTGTTTTGGTGCTAAAAAGGCTTCCATATCACCTATTCTTCTCAGGGAAAAATGGTTATGGAGAGTTGCTGCTACTTGAAAACAGTCTATGCTCATTGTGAAAGGTTAACCACAATAAAATTGTACACAGGTATAATTATTCTGTTCTTTTTACTTTTAATATCAGACACTATGCAAGATATATTCATGCTGGCAGAAATTAATCTCTTTTGCAAGAAAAGAATAAACGATAAAAATATTAAGAGTATTTTGAAAAATATGTACATTTTCTTTTTAATGCTAATCCCATAATAGTAGCTCTTACAATGTGTTCCTAGAATCGTTTGGGTTAAGAAAGGTTTCTATCCATAGGATTTCAAGGACTACCTAAATCCAAGCCTCCTGCAGCATAATTTCACTAATCCTACATCATCCCTGACAGATAAGTATCTTGTTGAGTCTTGCATATTCCAGTGATACTGGTTACAAAACAGCCCTTGGCAGCCCTTTCTATTGCATAATTACCCCTGTGATGACTGAGTTGACTTTATTATAGAGCTCGAAACTTGGCAAAAATCCTCTATATTGAGGAGTCAAAAAATAAAACCTAAGTTTGGGATGCATTTTTGCTATAACTTAAATTGTTTCGAAACAGCCATGAAAGACTTAGTCTTCCTTAGGTTGGTGCTTAATATTTTGAGAACATGGAAGATTTTTGCTGTGAAGTTGCTGTGTTCTTCCACTTTATTTCTGAATGCAAGCCAGTCTTAGTTCTTTTCTACTCAAGTCCCACCTTCATTGATCATCCATACAAAAATCAGAGTCAGTGGCTGAACCCTCAATTTGACAATGAATTTAAAATTAGACAGGACAAATTTGATTATTCTTAAAATAAGGGTTTTCTCTCTCCTGATGACATTTAAGGTTTGTCATTACTGTTGTTTTCTTGTTAAGCAGTAGGAATGATTGATGACAATAATCCAGAGGTATCCCTTTGAATGTTCACAGACATTATCACATCTGTTTTGGTATCTGTTTGTGGTGGGTTGGCTCTGGCTGGATGCCCACCAAAGCTGCTCTATCATAGCTTTCATCAGCTGGACAGGGGAAAGAAAATATAACAAAAGGCTCAAAGGTGAAGATAAGGACAGGGAGACACCACTCATCAATTGCTGTCATGGGCAAAATGACTCAATGTGAGGAAAAAGGTTAAATTATTATCAATCAAATCAGAGTAGGAGAATGACAATTAAAACCAAATCTTAAAACAACTTGTCCCTCACCCTTCCCTTTTTCTCAAGCTCATTTTCACAGAGCTGTGGTCAGTCCATCACATGCTGTCTCTTGTTTTTTACTCCCCAGGGAAACGACCCCTCACAGTCTTCTATTCTCATGAGGAGTGACTCCCACAGGAGAAAGTCCTCCACAAAAAAAATCCTGCCAGCAAACTTCCTCCAGTGTGGGATCCTGTCTCTCCATGGGTCACAGGCTCTGCCAGGAGTCTGCTCCAGCGTGGACTTTCCATGGGGTCACAGCCTCCCTTGCTCCAGTGTGGGGGTCCCATGGGCTGCAGATGGATCCCTGCTGCTCCATGGACCTCCATTGGATGCAGGTGGATCCCTGCTGCTCCATGGACCTCCATTGGATGCAGGTGGATCCCTGTTGCTCCATGGACCTCCATGGGCTGCAGGTGGATCCCTGCTGCTCCATGGACCTCCATGGGCTGCAGGTGGATCCCTGCTGCTCCATGGACCTCCCTGGGCTGCAGGTGGATCCCTGCTGCTCCATGGACCTCCATGGGCTGCAGGTGGATCCCTGCTGCTCCATGGACCTCCCTGGGCTGCAGGTGGATCCCTGCTGCTCCATGGACCTCCATGGGCTGCAGGTGGATCCCTGCTGCTCCATGGACCTCCCTGGGCTGCAGGTGGATCCCTGCTGCTCCATGGACCTCCATGGGCTGCAGGTGGATCCCTGCTGCTCCATGGACCTCCCTGGGCTGCAGGTGGATCCCTGCTGCTCCATGGACCTCCATGGGCTGCAGGTGGATCCCTGCTGCTCCATGGACCTCCCTGGGCTGCAGGTGGATCCCTGCTGCTCCATGGACCTCCATGGGCTGCAGGTGGATCCCTGCTGCTCCATGGACCTCCCTGGGCTGCAGGTGGATCCCTGCTGCTCCATGGACTTCAATGGGATGCAGGGGCACAGCTGCCTCACCATGGCCCTTGCCACAGCCTGCAGGGGAATCTCTCCACCTGCAGCACCTCCTTCTCCATTGGCCTGGTGTCTGCAGAGCTCTTTCACTCACACCTTGTGTCTCCAGCTGCATCTTCCTGTAGAACAGTGAATTTTCTCCCTCTTTAAGTGTGTTAGCCCAGAGGGGCCACCACTGCTGCTGATGGGCTCAGCCATGGCCAGCTGGCATTGGTTCTGCTCTGGCTCTGCCAGGCACAGGGGAAGCTTCTGGTGGCTTCTCACAAAATATATTTGGTTTGCTACCAAATATATCTTCATATCTTTAGATTCCAGCATGCAGTGACATCCACAGCACTTTATTAGCCCATTGCATATTATTTCATTTTCTACTATCAAAGCAATAAACATTTCTCAGACAAGAAAGGGACAGTGCCATTCACAGCAATTTTACCAAGACCACTCATTCAGATGAAATGACAGGGTACAACTGATAAGTGATTTAAATGAATAACACTCACAGGGGCCAGAAGAAGCTACTGCCCCAAGAATCTGTCTTCCTATGATGAAATACACTCCAGTACTACCCATAATTTTAATAAGAGCTGTTTAGTAGACTGCTAGAAACACTGGATTAGTGTTAGGAATGTTTTAATTCCAATGCTCATAGAAATATTTTCACTCCTCTGGAATGGTAAAAACTCCTAACAAAGGCTCAAATGCTATTTGCAATTTGCAGACTGTGAGAGAATAAATGTTGCAAGGTGTTTTGTTGTTGAAGTTCAGTGAGCATCATTAAGATGGAGCAGTGGGTAAAGATCCAAACAAAAAAAGGCTGTTGCTCTGAGACAACCTTCTTTTTTTTTTTCCTTCCAATACAGGAGAAAAGCCACCAACATGTAGGAGGGAAAAAAATAAAATGAAAGGTTTTACCTTCACGGTACACAACAGTCTTTGCTAATTCTCAGATCTTTCTTCTGTGCTTCCTAATAACGTGAGCTGTCAATGTTTGCTCTAACACTTAGATCAGCTCTGCAAATATATGGTGAATTAGCAAGAAGAATTCAAGGACATTTATCACAATAAATATCATATATATCCCTCAAGCCCCTGAATTTGTTTCAATGCCATGACATTTGGAAATATAATTGCTCAATGAAAAAAGGTTAAAATTATGCCTTGGTCCATTCTAAAGAAAATCAAACTAAAGTTTAAGGTATTCTTTTGGTGATTTGGGCTTTTTCCTCCCTCATTTGACCAAATCCTTGGGCAAAGAGCTTATTTACTAAGCTGAAAAGCAGCCGAGAATTTGCAAGCAGGAAACTCTGTTAATATTTAACTTGGACTAGAATTCCCCATGTGTTGGTGGAGTCAATGCACAATGACTACAAGAGTTGGTACTGACAATATACCTTGAAAAATGTTTCTGAAAAGTCTTATAGTGACCGTGTGGCTTAACACAATTAAAATATCTGCTTTTCCAAATTTAAGCTAATACTTCTGGCATCTTAAAAAAAATGAAGCATTTCTGATAAATTATTTTAACATGCTTTTTATTACTCACAAACATTTATGAGGTTAATTTTCCTTTGACAAGGCTGAATTTTGCTTTCCTTCTCGACTATTTAATGCACAGTAATCCTGCTGTTCTAACAGTGCAAAATCTGTAAAGTAAAATATCAAAATCAATGTCATTTTTTACTAAAGCAGAAGGAAAAACAAAATTTTGGGATATTTTTTGAAGACTCTACCAGGTATTTCTCAAATTCCACAAAGTTAGTGGTACCAGCATATTTTTGCAAAATGCATTTCCTAAAAACCTTCTCAGTCCTTCAGTCAGTAATAAAATGAAAATGTGGGAGATAAACATTACCTGAAACCTCACCAAGGTGACCAGCTCTCTGTTCTATCATCAGTCACCATGACCAACTCCCAAGTCATGATACAAAGCTGGATTTCTTCCTGCTTTTTCATGAAGGTAAAATATGTTCCTGCTTTTAATGAAATCAATAAAACCTTTATATTCATAGCAAGAAAATGAACTCTGTCCTACATCACCATGCTTCAACGTGCCTATCCATAAATAAACAGCTAGAGAACTAAAGAATTCAATTAAGTTTTCATTTCTCTCAGTCAACTGCAGATCACAGAGGAAGCACCAATGACAGCAAAGACAGATGATGAAAACCTGATCAATTGCTATCACTTCAATTTAGATAAAAAGTCACTCACTTTTCAGCTCTGCTTGGTGCCCAGAAGAGATTAGATTAAAACTAAATCAAGAGAAAAATAAAAAATCTAAACACCAGCCAAAGAAAATCTTTTCCAGCTCTTGTAAATGTCCTCAGTTAATCCTACTGTGTAAAGTCAGGCTACCAGCAATGGCTACAAGTAAATTCCAGAAAGTTATTCCTTTGAAAGTTATCAGTACTGTTGAGCCTTCAGAGAAAAGGAGCATGGAAAATTAAACTACCTGTTTGCTTAAGTTGTCTCCTTCTATACTGGATTTTGGACTATATTAGAAGACTTTATAGAACATGATTGGGGCAAACATTACAAATTCTTGTGTCTGCATCCCCCACTATCACGTACCATTGCATTATGTGTGATTCCCAGAAGTTCTGGTGTTATTCAATTGTTATAAAGTCACTGCAGAAATTTTTTAAGATCTATCATACACTGATTTATTTCAGTTTTGGGAAAATAGAGATAAAGCACTGAGATGCAGGATCAGCAACTGACACTTTAATTTGTATTGGATAACAGTTTTGCAAGTGGTTTCATAAAGCAAAATATACAGAACATGAATTTAGCTCATTGTTACAAACAGAACACAAGTAAAGGGTGAAGACATACATTTCAGCACCACAAGGCTGTCATCACATACAAGAATTTATAAAACAACAGAAGTAAAAAATCTTGACTTTATTTAAAAAGAAAACACATGCTTTATTTAAAAGCTGAGGAATTAAACTTGGTTCATCCTACCAAATTCTGTGTACAGCAACAGTTCAAATATGAATAGCATATCTCAGCAGGCAGAATTAGCACCAAAGGAAACATTTTAATGAGAACAATATTAATCCTAGATTTTATCTTTCTTCTGTCAACATTTGTCACCAGAACAAATTATACAGTCACTTAACACATTGTCTGGTGGTGCCCATCCCTGTGGCTGAGCACACACCGAGGCCTTGAGCTGCCTGGAACCAAGAGTGCTGCCAGCATGTGACCTTGCATCCCACAGGGAGAGCCCCATAGACATGGATGCATCCTTGCTCATCACTGGAATCACACCGCTGGGCTTACCCACCCCACCTTGGGGTTTACTGTGCACCCCACCCATGGACAGAGCTGCCCTGGGAGTGCAGCAAGGAGGAGCTGCAGGTCCTTGGGACAGGTTATGCATTGGCATCCAAAGCTGAGGGGCCCTAGGAGAGCACAGAGAGCACAGGGTGGATCACAGATTGTGTCAACTGTTCTGCCACACTATACCAGGGCTTCTATTGCCACCTCCATGTGATATGAATAATCCTTTGTTTAAATTCACTTATCTAGCTGTTGACAATCAGCATCATACAAGAGAAATAGAATTTTGAAGTAACAAAAAAGGACCACAATTTTTAAAGTATCATAAAATATTGCTCTTAAGAAGAATGTTTTATTACTTGGCCAAATTAAGACCCCATGTTGGCTCAACAATTAAGACACTGATGGAACACCAAATCAGAAAAGTTGGAATGCTTTTCTGCCTCTGCTGCTGACATAAAACTGGTTTTCCTTCAAGCTTTCTATTATTTAATTCATGCAGGGCCACCATCTTGGTCAGCTAGGGGTTTTTTGAGAGTAGCTAAAAAGAGGCAGAGAGCAACGAGATCCAAGCATGACACAACAAGTGAAAGTGCTGGCTGTACACTTGGATATGTACAGGGAAGAAAAATGGGATAGGAAATCCACTCCAGATAAAGAAACAAAACAGTGGCATCCTAAAGCTCCACCAGACAGAAAGAGGTTATAGGCAGATTCCTCCACATCTCATGGAAGCCACATTTTCCAAACAATTCAGAAGTCCTACCCTGAATATTGAGTGAGCCCGTTCAGAATCCCTCTTCCCCCCTCTATGCTGGCTGAGCCAGCTCTCATCAACCATCTGTCTCTCCAGTTCCACATAAACCATCAATTAATACTAACATTGTAAATAAGTCTTCTCCTATGTGGACAATAAAGTCCAAATCTTAGTTCAGGACTGAGAAATTTCCTGCAAAAAGTAAAAGGCTTGATTGCATAATATCCAAGGCCTACATCCCTCTCCACAGGATCATTTCTACGTGGAAGTTACCTTGGCACGATGACCAGTGGTGGTCACAAAAGCAAACAGTGGAGGAAGTCCAAAAACTTTTTGTAGGATATCCCTGGGAAGACCAGATAGATGCACTTTTTTTGTGGTTTCAGTAGGTATTGTTTTTATACTCACAAAGTTTGACTTAGGATAGCCAACAATTCAACACCTGACATGATGCACAACAGAAGTTGTCTGACTGACATGCAATACACTGGTGAAAAGAGATTGAAGTCAACCAGGCACATGTTTGGACAAGTCTTAAATTTCACAACAGTACAGACACTTGCAAAGGCACTGTTTGGCTGTGAGGTTTTTGTTGATGGTGGTTCCCATATTCTTGTACTCATTATTAGTCAACTATTACAAGAACATGGAATAGCTACAATGAGTAGCATTTCTCCAACAAGGCAGAAAAAGGGGAAGTGTAGATCAAATGGTTGAATTTCCACTGACATATAATGCCAGAAAACACCACTTTAGGAAACTGAAGATTGCCTCTTTTTTTAAATTATTTTTAGGAAACCATTGCTATTAAACACTTCTCACTGAAAAATGCAGGACTGGTTTCTGCTACAGTTTGATATATTAATTCCAATAATTGCTGGCATTATGTTTCAAGATTTAACTGTACTGCACAGTGTCATGGCTACTAGAGAAAAGCAAGGAAAATACAAAAATATAAAAATCAAAACACACATCGATATAAATACTCATTTGGAAGTGAAATAATGAATTGTTATTTTGGCAAACACAGTAACCCTATCCTCAGAGAAAAAGGGACACCTATCAGTTATATTCTCATTGTTTCCATTCCAGAGGAAGACTGGAGAATTACTACTCTAGCAAAAAATAGAAGCAGCAATACTTCCCCTAAACAAAATTTATTATTTTACCCAATTCTATAGATGCAGCACCCCAACTTTAAACTAAATTTTCTCCCTTTCCTCTTCTATCCCCTCCACAGGCACATGGGAGGTATGAAATCTATCTGCAGACTTCACCATAACCAACAGTTTCCATATTTATGAAGACCCAGAAGCTAATGTAAGCTTATTGCTGAGATGACAGTTGTGCCTAAGCAGAGGAAACACAGGAGGGGAATAGAAAAGAGAAGGAAAAAGGATGAAACAAAACACCCGAAGTAGAAAGCCTAGCTCAATTGTAGCTCTTTAGATCTTCTGAAATGAGCAAATGAGGACAGAATACAGGAAAAGTAAGCCTTGCCTAAACTAAGGCTGGTCAGAGGATATGTTTTAGCAGACCAGTGACACCTTCACTTTTTACAGCGGTGAAGCAGAGGGTGCACGCATCACAGTGTGATTTTGCATTATTAGGAACATCTACCACATAAAACCAGTACTGCTTCTTTGTGTGATTATGTGTGGAATTCTGGGATTTGTTCATCTTCGCTGTGAATTTACTGCTATATTATTTTTCAGAGACATTTCTTCTCCTAGATGCCCAGAGTAGCATTTGATTGATTAGTGTGGGTTTTCTGGCTTACCCACTAAGTTGATTTGAACAATCCATTTATTAATATAATGAAACACATGTTCACGTTTATAAATTGTTTAACAAGTCTCACCAAACAAGTCCCTTGGTGGTCCCGAAGTTTTTTAAAAGCAGATGGATGAGGTACAATTTTATAGATTCTCTTTCCTATTTGTGAAAAGCTGCTAAGGTCGGAAATAGGCTTTAGTGCAAACAAGGGCCATTGTCAGACAATAAAGAGACAATTGCCTGTGTTAGCACAACAATTAATTTATTTGCAGAGAACCACTCAGTCTATTTGTTACCAGAAATGTGCTAATTATTCCTGCTAATTACATGCAAAACCTTCATTATCACCTATATGAGGAAGAGGACCCCTCAGGTTTCAGTGACAAATTAATTACTGTGTTTTCCTTCTGAATGTACTTCTTGACAGTCCCTGTTATCTGAAAAATAAATTGGCTAGCAGGAAGCTTGTCTCTCAGAGACATTCTGCAAACTAAAAGCAAACATACAAATATCAAGTCACTACTACTATTTTTTCAGACAGATAGATTCTGAAGCTCTCAGAACTTCTATATTAATTTACAAGCTCTTAATCCTAATAAAATGTATCATGCACTGCTAAATTCCACCATGTAGCTTCTTTCAGAGCCTTTTACACATCTATAAAACAATGGATAAAATAGCAGGCATTAGGTTTTAAAAATACAACAAATAAACCCAATGGTAAACTACATGTCAGTAAAACATTGACATCATTTCAGGGAATAAATATTATTTAAAATTCATGACTGAAGTGAAAAGGACAGCAAAGAGGCTGATTCACTCAGTCTTGCATTATCACCACTCTAATTCAACATATAGGACACTTGCCACCAATTCTTTGTAAAGCATGGCAGGGGCAGGGAAAGCCTCATGCAGAAGGGTGAGGAAGAGGAGGAAAGCAGGATGAAAGTCTTGATTTGAAAGGTAGCAAATGCGGTGAGTAAAAGAGTTGCAGCACAATAAATCTGGCAGAGGAATGAATGGAGAGGCTGCAGTGAATACTCAGCACACAAGATAAATTGACTATTCAAAAAAATTATTTAAATATCTTAAATTTTGCATAGAACCTGTCAGGTAAGTTTCAGTCATTCCTGTGTGACACCTTGCCAACAGCCTGCCTCCACTTTCATTAAAAGTTGCTCTGGTGAGTTGTGCTCACTGTGCATCCTGCTCACAGTTACTCAAAGCCTCCTCAGTTTCTGTGTTTGGTACAGAATATAAATACCTTAACAATTCAGAGTATCAGCAGCATCCATAAATGGGCATATGAGCATCATCCTACAGTTCCAGAATGTGGATTTGCAACCACGACTTTAGGAGCAGCTGCAATATGACATTGTACAAAACAACAGCTAATTCGAGGCTGGATACAAATGGTGTGGTCTTGGCAATGTGTCAGGGATGGGAGAGACTATCTCAGACAGGGCTACTAAAACCTTAGAAATAGTTTCATAATGAACCAGGTGGTGATTAACACACATACAAAGTCATATTTCAGCAGCCACTCCACCTTATGAAGATAAAGCACGAGTGGAGGAGTGGATTCAGACTCTGGATGTCTGTAAGACCCAGCCCCACCTCTCCAGACCATCAGCACAGAAAGGCAGTGCCCAAGAGCTGCCTGGCCTTAGAGCCTGAATTCATGGAAGGCTCACTGGACCTATGCCCTTCCTTCACTGCAATCAGGGTATCACTTGTCATACAACATGCTCTTCTACTTAAAACATAAGATACTTAATTTTTTGCCTGCTTATGTAGCCCATTTTTCAGACCCTTGTGTTTTGTGTATCAAGCAGTCCAGATAAGCCCCTAATTCATCTAAGTAACCATGTTGGTGCTTTCTGCAGTGTTGTCTCTCTGAGGCAGGAAATATGCAGAAATAACTAGATGGCAACTTCGTTATTCTTCAAGTCTACCTTCATCCTCTCCTTTTCTTGAAGCCTTCAAAAACCTCAGTAACAATATTGCTAATAATCCATTCAGCTTCCATACCCTGTACTACTGAATAGTTTCCATCTGAGTATATTGGTTTGTCTCTTACGTGAGAAGGTAAGTTCCCCAAAACAAGAGACATCCCATTTGTGTATTCTTGTTGTAGTTAGCATGTCTTAAACACTACTCAACTATAATTATCAATAGAAGTAGTAGCAGTAGTAGTAGTAGAGGTAGTAGGAGGAGTATGAGGAAGAAGCACAGTGCAAGTTTTCCAAATCAGAAATGCAGCAAAAGATTCATTTCATTCAAAAGATGCATTTGGAGACCAGTATTAGGTTTCTCATAATAATAAAAAAAAAATAAAAAATAAAAACCTTTAATGACAAACCAGCAAAGAAAACAATGCAAACTCTCATGTAACCACGGCTGTACTTATAATTTTTATTTTAATTTTAGCCTATAATCCTGAGATTCTGCAATACATGCATTTTCTTTGTGTCCTCTAGCTCAACGTCTACCTTCATTCAAATAAATCAAAAAGGAAACAAGTGGATGAAAAGAAGTGCTGTACTCCATCTGAATGCAGTAAATTGGGGGTTTTTTAAGACAGAGATATTAATGTGAAAATTAGAATGTGCATGGTTTTATTTCACAAAAACAGTCATAAAATTATGCCTAAAACTCAGTCTCCACCAACAGCAGAGAATCTGCTTTATTGATAGGTATTAGTCCAATCCATGAGGATAATAAACAAAACTTTTTACATATAAAAAGTTCTATCCTCCAAATCCCAGTTTATTACCAGGTTTTTTGTTCCAAAGGGTGGGAAGGGTTCCTTGGCATAAGCAAAAAATCACATCTCTGGAATTTTGAGCACACTTTTTTTAAGTACTATATCACTTTCTATGACTGAAAACCTCAAAAAAGAAGAGGTTAGCATTACTGCTAGGTCTCTAACAGGTGCCTCCAACCTTCTGTGTCCAAAAGCAGTACAGATAAAGAAAACATAAAATTAACCTACTATCAATCCATTGAAAATTGACCTCAAAAAGCAAGAGTTCAAAAACAGGACATAAGTTACTCATGATAGAAAGTTCTTTTTTAGTTTATTATGGCAGATCACTCACCAGATTCTTTTATCTGTTTGTCAATAACAAGAACAGCAGTATTTGACTGACCTGAGAGATGACTGGCCATAGGGATGCCATGTAGCAACAAAGGAGGATTCTAAATCTGAGGGTCAACTGAAGGAGGGGGGAGAATAATCTGAAAAACAGAGGTGCATAAAGAGACCTGCATAGCATCAAAATTATTGAGAACTGGACATGAAGGGGACAATGGAAAAGCAGGTGATTCTAGACTATATTTGTTGTGACACAGAGGAGGAGCAACACATCATTTTCACAGTGAAACATTTGAGCAATAAAATACTGAGTATGCCTAGCAGGCAAAGCCTTTCTAATTTGCCTGGCCTGAATTATGAGAACATATTTTTGGCCTGGCCTATACCACAAAATATGAGTAGGATTAAGTGCATTCAGAGTAGCTGACAAGATGCTGAAGCAGAAGAGAACCTTCCCACAGAGACTAGAAAGTTGGGGTCAGTGCTGGATTAGCTGACACATAAACTGTGTGTCGTGTTCCAAAGGCTTAATCGCTCCACTTAAACCTATCAGCATGCAAAAGTAGCAACAGAAAAAAATCATAAACTCTTTGTCATAGCTGGCTTTGGTAACTATGTGACAAAGAATGACTCAGTAACATTTCTTATTTCTTTCCCATGTATGAAGTTTTTAGAGACTACTTCCCTCCTTCTTATTTGTTTACACCTAGGTAAGAATTTCTGTAGTCAGAAGTGTTACAGTTGTAACATTCTGGTAGTAAGGGTTATTTTTTCAAATGTAGGAGCCCAGAGACTTAGACACCTACAGCTACAAAGGATATGGATCCACTCCTCCTGAAACCAACACTGGTCTATCGAGTTCTCCAACAGACATAGTAAATATTGAAGAGAAAAAGAACTGATCTAACTCAAAATTATAGTACTCGTAGAAGTTTTTTGTTCTTTTTCTTTTAATTAAAAACCACGTTCACGAAAATACCAAGAAATTTTAAATTCCTTTGCATTTGATGAGGAGAGGGAAGTAGTTGTTGGGTACAGGATTTTTTTTAGATCTACATTTTCCTTCAGGTTTTCACATGCTCTTGCATAAACATTTCCTGGCTCAATTTTGTGTTTGCTCACACCAAAGTTCTTCCACAGACGCTTTTACTTCCTGCTGCAAAGAAGGGGGAGGGAAGGCAGTGTGCAGTGTAGCATCATTTATCCTTTTCAGACAAGGTTTGATTTAGAAAAGGACCAGTCACAACTTGCTGGGAACCAGAAGCCAAGTAAATTATTTTACTGTTTGATTATCCACATCATTCAAAACCTGTGTCAGTGGCAATTGGCTTGCTTCCTGTCATGCTGGAACCTGGGTTGCACAACAAGTTTGTCTTGTAGAGAAATGCAAGGTTTCTGGAATTGAAGGCTCCTGGAACAGTTAGTTTTCAAAAATNCTGTTAGTTTTCAAAAATTTTGTCTTGGACTGAGCACCTTACCTCCTCCCTGTTCTCTAGCACAGCAGCTAAAATGGAGCCATGCTGCTGGAGGCTGTACAGCCAGCAGCATCCCTAGGGATCCCCCACACCCTTCCCCTCACATTAATGAGCAGCTAACTAACAGAGTAAATAGAAATAAATTAGCAACAAACTTATTCTGGTAGATGTCAAGGAAGAAAAGAATTCCAAAGAGGAATTTAAACAGTGAAAAAGATACGTGAGCTTAGCTTTCATTGTATGAAAAACTGCTTGTGTAAGATACCACATTAAAAAAAATTTAAAGTTCTTCTATTAAAGACTTTTTTAAAAAAAATAGAAGGTAAGTC
>VZTT01023352.1:2509-19951 GCA_013400855.1 Buphagus erythrorhynchus
TATTATTATTCCTTCTGCATACAGGCAGAGTACCTGGGAGTCCTGTGCTACTACAGAGGGAAAACGTGGGGAAAAAAGCTGCACAATGCATTTAACATTTTGATTTAATTTAATGCAGTTTAACAGAAAATAGGGAGTTTTTTGAAAGTCAGATAATAGGGGGATGTTCCACTTATTAAAAACAGATGAAAGTAGATTGGACAAAGCAGCAGGAAGCAAAATATCACCAACCATCCTGTCTCTTGCAAAGAGGGGCAGTGGGAGGAGCTGCCCTTGCCCACGGCTAATTTTGTGATTTGCATATGGAGGATTTGCAAAGTGAGGAGCCCTAAATCTACTGCCCAGAATTTTACTGTATTTACCATTTTCTCAGTGTTTTACTGCCCTGTACTTGGTGCTGACTGTGCCAGCTGGCAGCTGAGTCCCACAGAAGCACAGGGAATCCCAGGGAAAGGGATGAGGGAGGGAATTGGGGTAAAAGTGAGAAAAGTCATGGCTTGAGACCACAGAATGATGGAATGGTTTGGGAAGGGACCTTAAATCCCATTCCAGTCCCACCTCCTGCCATGGGCAGGGACACCTCCCACCATCCCAGGCTGCTCCAAGCCCTGTCCAGCCTGGCCTTGGACACTTCCAGGGATCCAGGGGCAGCCACAGCTTCTCTGGGCACCCTGTGCCAGGGCCTCACCACCCTCACAGGGAACAATTCATCCCCAGTATCCCATCTAACCCTGCCCTCTGGTACTGGAAATCCATTCCCTGTGTCCTGTCACTCCCCAGCTCTCCTGGAGCTTCAGGCACTGAAAGGCTGGAGGGAGATGAAGTTCAGTATCTATAAACACTGAGGTTTATTGGGTATTAGGAGAGGAGAGCATTCCAGTAGCCTGAGATTGTTCCACCTGTCCCTCAGCACCTTCAGCCACCATCCTCACCCAGGACACTGGGGACAACTGCCAGCTCAGCCAGGACACCCAGGGGTGCTCCCTATTTCAGTGCCAGCAGGGGAGGAACAACTCTCTGCCCATTAGGTGTCTCTCTGGGACATTTAATAAAATGTGTGCTTTGAATTCAGCCAGTGAAGTAATTTTGGGGGCACAGCCCTGACTTGCTTCCCCCTGCACTTCCACAGACACAGACTGAAACAGCAGCTTAGGTTTGAATTGCCTCATTTATAAACCATCCAAACAAATGGCCTGAAATTGTGTTCCAGACTTCCAACTGCCTCCTGGGACTTTGGAAGTGAATTCCTAGAAAATACCAAAACACTCCTTTAATAGAAAACGGAGCTGCAGTTGAGTAGTGGTGGCTGTTCCCCAGGGCACAGGGTCAGGGCACCAACACCCACCTGCCCTCACCTCCTGCAGCCACTCAGGAAACTCAGAAGTGCAACAGTTCCTTCCAGACAGAGCAGATGGTTCCACAGGAGCTTCCAGCACAGTTAGAAGCCCCACTGGTGTTTTTTGTTACCTACATTATTTTCTCCTGGCTCAGTAAATCCCCAGCCTCACAACTCACATGCAGCAAAGCACCCCAAAAGGAGAGAAAAATGAGTTTACCTGAGTGCTGAGAGGACTCAGCAGCAGCTGGGTAAAAAGAACAGGAATGGAAATGGTGGGAGAGGATCAGGAGAGCAGAGCAGCTGCTGGCAGAGCTCACAGCCATGTCTTACCCCAACCCTGTCCCTGACCCTTCTAACACAAACCTCTGCAATTCTTTCAATATTGTTGACTTTATTACAAGAGTGGTTTAAGACAGAACAAAAAAATAACGGCAAACCCAAGTATTTTTTAAAAATTTAATATGCAATCTCTAAATAAGAGACGTTACAAGCCTCAAATGTGAAATAAGCTCTTTGCTGGCTGTGGTTGTACAGCACTCAGGATGTGCTGATCTTTCACACCAACACGTGGTGCTGGTGGAACTCCCCTCTCCTGCACTCTCACATCCAGCAGCAGTGCAGAGATTAACAGGAAATGTTTCCTTCCATTGTTTTATTGCTGTCTCATCCCACTGATAACATGGCTTTTAGTCTGCTCAAGTTCTAAGTTTGGTAGACACAAAACCTCTTGTCCTCCCCAATTACTGTTTATCCACATAAATTCTGCTGATTTCAGAAAGGAGAACGAATGAATTAATGATTTAAAAAATAAATATTCTTATGCAGGAAATACAGTGACCTATACAATTAATACATTAATAATCATTAACTTGGAACATTAATTGCATGACTCAGAGTGTCTGAAGTTTTTATTTAAAAACTCCCAAAACTGCAGAACAGAGGCCAGGGGGTGGGGGTGTCTGAGGCCTTCTGACACTCTGAGCTGGCCCTCATTTCAAAGGATGAATCACCAGGATCTGGTTGGTATCAGCAGGACTGGCCTGCACAATAAACGAGCCCAGTTAACCCTTCCCTGGAGGGGTTTCTGTCTCTTGGCTACAGGGAAATGATGCAGCTTGTCTGCAAGCAAACTTTTTGTATTACATAAACCAATATATAAACATATTTATATAGCAAAGATTTCCTGAAATAGCCCCTGGAAGTTTTCACAGAGCAACCACTCTTTCCAGAGTTTCAGGATATATTTCAGCAAGAACAAAGACAAATTATCTTTTACTCTTTTCTTCCAATCTGGGTACAGCAGCCAAAATCTACACATCTGTAGCTGTGTGCATCACAAAGTTAAACAGCTCCATAGTGCAGAGCAAGCCTGGAGAATCCTGAATGCAACCAACCCCAAATCTATTTGATACAGACATAAGAATCTGCAAACAATAAAAAGTTTGTTTATAGCAACATGAGACTGGCTGCCATAAATTACTGATCTTCCTGGGCTATAGGTGTTTGAGATCCTGGCCAGTCTCTTGCACAATCAACTCTTAACACTAGTTAAATCACCATTTAACACCAGTTCTAACAGAAGGAAAAGCAAAACTTCTGAGTTTGCAGCTGATGCTTCCAAAGAGCATCCTACCTTCAGGCACCACGAACGCACTGGGGAGGCTCTTGTTTGCTTTTAATCATGTGGTTTATTCATTAAGAGGTTAAACCCCTGCAGTGTTTCTCTCAGGCCACGGTTGGAGCCACAGCTCTGCTGTCAGGCTGGAGGTTGATGAGGGAGTTGCTGGCCTGGGCCAGCTCTGCAATGGACACTCGGCCTCGCTGCTTGATGTACTGAGCCACGGCTGCCATCTCCTGTGCAGTGATGTAGATGAACTTTCCCCTGTCATCAATCACACCTGCAGGGCAAAGACAGCACCCTGCACTCAGCTCTGGGGCTCCCCTCACTTCCCACCAGGCATCACTCACTGCTTTGGGAAGGGATATTCCAGCTGCTGAGGCTGCACCTCCTATCTAGGCCAGGCAGGTTTTTATCTCCTGGCCACTGCTGGGTGCTGGAGCAGGGCTGTGCCAGCAGCCCAGGGCCCTGGGAATGCTCTTTTTACTCAAAGGGACACGTTCTGTGCACTAGGAACAGCTGGCTGGGAGCTCCACAGCAGCTGCTGCAGGTACCTTGTTTTCATGGAATCACAGAATGTCCTGAGCTGGAAGGGACCCACCAGGATCATTGATCCAGCCCCTGTCCCTGCACAGACACCCCAACAATCCCACCCTGAGCATCCCTGGAGTGGTGTCCAAACCCTCCTGGAGCTCTGGCACCCCGGGGCTGTGCCCATTCCCTGGGGAGCCTGGGCAGTGCCCAGCACCCTCTGCATGAGGAACCTTTCCCTGAGATCCAAAATAAACCTCCCCTGACCCAGCTCCAGCCATTCCCTGGGTGCTGTCCCTGTCACAGGGAGCAGAGATCAGAGTTGCCCAGGGGAGGAAGTTGCAGAACTTGGTGAATCTCCTCCCTCAGCCTTCTCTTCTCCAGGCTGAACAAGCCAAGTGTCCTCAGCTGTTCCTCACATGGATTCCTCTCCAGACCCTTCCCCTTCCTGCAGCCCTGCTTTTTTGGTGCTCATGCTCTCAGCTCAGGCAGCTGGTGGAGAAAGGCAGAGCAGGAGGGCACTGAGAGCCCTTGTGGGGCCCAGCTCAGCCTTTCCAGCTTCCCCTCTGAAAGGGAATTCAGCTCAGTTCCCATATTTCTGTTGCTCCAACCAGACTGAAAATAGAACTCTGTTTTTATGCATTACACCAAGGCAGAGCCTCCCTGGCTTTGGGCACAGCCAGCCAGGATAACACCCATCCTTATCCCTGGATTCCCAGCACTTTCAGGGCATTTGAAAGGGTTTCCACATGTACTTGCTCAGACAGGTGTTCTCCAGCCACGAGCACAAGATCAGGTCGATAAATGTTTGTGCTGGCACCTTTCCCTCCTTCTCCCTTGGAAAGAACAAGACTGCCCAGCACTAAATCAGCCTTGTTCATGCTCAGTCTCTGCTGCCATTCCAAACTGGACTGGGCTGGGACAAACACTTCACTGACTCCAGCACCCCGCAGTGCTCTGGGATGTTTGCCTGTCCCACATACCACACCCCAGTCCTGGCTTGGAAACCACCCCAAATCACCCTCGTGGTCCTCTCAAATTCAGATTTCAGAAGGCCCCATTTGCAGCTGGTTAATCAGCAGCCCCAAAAGGCCTTCAGCAGATGGGTAAATAAATAAAATATAAATATCTAGCTACCAAGTCCTACTAGATCCTTAAAACAGGAATGATACTGGAATTCTCTCTCTGCCACAGGGAAGGCATTTTCTGCACCACCACCTCCCCAGTAGCTACAGAAAGATCCCCTTTGTGCTTTGGCTGTCACCTGTCAGGGTGCCATCTGCCATCAGATCCTGGATTCTGTTAATTGCATCCTGTGCAGAAGAGAAAAAGGAGTAACAGACTGATCAAAAGGGGAGCAAAAAACATTTCACATGTTCAGATAAACTAGAGGTTTACACTGAAATCCCTCAGGGTTAAGGAATTCAGTACTCCCACACAGAGAGATACAATCAGCTCTTTGGTCTTTGATGGAGGATTTTTTTCACATTTTGGGATGTTCAAATTAAATTCCCTATCCCTTAAAAGAGACTTTTATTGCCATTGCTTGGCTGTTTCAAGAAGCAGAGGGTTATAAGAATCTTCCCATGGAAAGGCTGTGCAGTGCCATGAAGTTCCATGAAGCACACTGAGGTCCTTGCTTGAAAATTCCACATTTTTTGTATCTTTTCCTGCTCATTTTAGGAGCAAACCTCTCCTACCAAACCAAAGCAACAACTTGTTGAATTTATGGCTGGGTTTATTCTATAGTTACTCCAAGCATGAAGTTCCACTGCACCTTAAGTGTTGGTTTCTACAGTTCTACCTCTCTCTTTTTCTTGTTGTTATATGACTGCAGAAGGAAATTATAATTTAGATTTTACCCAGATAAATCCTTTAAGTAACTCACTGTGCACTTAAATGAAGTTTTGGTATAAGAGAGAGGCAGGGCCCAGCAAAAATTAGTATTTCCACTCCAAAAGTCAGTGCTTACCTGTGTCCTTAAACCCAGATGTGAAGCCAAGTCCTCCAGCTGGATAACCTTTGTTTTCTGTGGAGACAAACAAGAGTTAAGCTAATGAATGAGAAAGGTGGGATTTTTTTTCCATTCAAATAAAAAATGTCCTAGAAGTAAACACTTTCCTCTGATGAAAAACTCTCAGGTTACCTAAAGCAGGGAGCTCTGTGGAAAGGCTGAGTGCTCTGACCAAGAGCAAGACTCAAACACATCTGCCAGTGTTGATCCTGGACTTTTCCTTACATTAGGATGAGCACAAGGAACAGCCATGACTCTCTTCCCCCACCTCCTGAATTTCTCAGCTGCTACTTTTAATTTCCAGTGTGTTTTATCAAGATCCCTTTCTTCTTTGAGGAATGTTTCAAAGCACCTTTTAAAATGATCACTGGTGTGTCAGCACTTACATAAAACCCAGGCAAGACTGGCAGCATTAAGTGCTTTAGTCTGTTTTACTGATGTCATGTGTATTAATGCCATAATAATCTTCCTAAGCAAGCCAACACCTTATTAAAATTGTCAGTGTTGGAACTGGAAATTGTCATTTTGCTTTTGACAGATTCTTCCTGCAGCTCTTCTCAGTCAGGGCACAGCCACCACTGCTCACATCTGGTTTTGTGCTTCTCTGTAGCTCCAGAGAAAACACCTGCAGTGCTTGTCTGGAGCTACTTGGTTCCTGTCTTCTTCTCTGCCAAAGTTTTAGGAGCTCATCTGTTTAGCTGCAAAAGGATGCAGTGTTTGTAAGGAGCTTGGAAAAGACAAAACTGTTGGAGAGCTCAGTTAATATTCAGGACTGCATTCCTAAAATCCATGTATGTACAGCCACAGGAGCTGCATCTCCATTAACAAATTCAATACTTCAAACAATTCTTTGTTTCTGGTCTTGAGAGCATACTGGGAGGCCACTGAAGAAATCATGAGAGGCTGAAATAGATTAATCTCTTTCATTAATAAAATCAGACCAAAAAGAAAGCCACACCCAGATTTAGCAGTTGTGAAGTTCGATGCAGCCAAGCTAGAGAACTGAATACCATGGACTGAACACATGGAACTGGAACCAGTCCATGGAATTCAGTTCTCAGAGCTGGGAACTGCCAACATTCGTCACATCTTCTTATAAAGGGATTGAGGGGTTGGTGTAAAGCCACATGAACAAGAAAAACAGGACCTTAAAGATATTCCCCCTCAATGACCACGTTTAGGGGAAGCTTTCCAAGACAGATCCTGCTGGGAATGAGAGCCCGAGGGGGTGGGGTGGGATCAGGATGCACCCCTCACACTCTGGAACACACCACGAGGTCCCAAGGGAATAAAACATTTCTCCATATGCATCATGTTCTAGAGACAGGCTTAACTTTCCTTCAGCAACAAAGACACATCCACATTTTCCTGTGATTATTTCACTTTAAGGGTGATGCTCCTGCTGTCCTCAGCAAGGGATGAAACAGAGCAAGAGGCTGCATTTTGCTTCCAACACCCTTAAGAATGAAGCATGGGGTGAGCTATCTCCAGTCAATGACACCAGCATAGGAAATTATTCAACAGAAGAGCTAAATTCAATTTTTTTTTTTTTAAATGCCAATTACTCTTAATTTATACGTTTTTTCAGACAGCTACGAGCAGCTCAGCACTGCTTCCTGTCAATGGTTTCTGTGAACAAAACAGAAGATGAGGGCAATACATAATCTATACATTAAGCACACTTTCAAGATTAAAGAAAAATACTTAAAACTTGTGAAAGAAAGCGATGCCCCAGTTCTGCAGCTCAGCTCTGCAGAGGAAATCAGGTGTCGAATATTCAGACTCCAGTTTCCAGCCCAAGTTTAATTTCTCTGACGTCAAGATGAAGTGACTGATATAAAACTTAATGCTGAAACACTGAACTGGAGGTTTGTGACTAATCTGGTCCATCCACCACAACCCCTGGGGCAATGGGCAGAGTCTGCCCTGGCTGTGTCATCCCTTGGAAACCTCCCAGTGTTTGTGGGAGATCCCAAGGGACACTGGGATCTCCTTTTTTACCTACGGAGGTGAAAGAGAGGCAGAGAGCAGCCCAGCAGAGCTTTGGAGGGCTCTGCACTGAGCTCTCCTGGCAATCACTCCAAAGGACTCCCCAAGGAGAGTTATCCATGAGGCAAATCTGAAAGTCCAGGAGATAAATCTGCTGTAAATCCAAGGTTTTGCTGGGATAATGGACGTGCAAAACCGGCCCAAAGCTGAGATTTTGGAATACAAAATGATTAGCAGCTCACTAAGTATCCAGGTGATTTGCTTGCTAGAGAAGCCTTGCACACACTTCACACATCCTGAGAGTTCAGAAAGGGATTCATTAAGAAAAAAGATCTGCAGGACAGTGTTGGAGTGAGAGGAGAAAAATGCATCTGACCTTTGATACAGCATTAGTGGAAAGCATTTGCCCTCACAGATCAAAAGCAGGATCACAGCCCAGGTTTTAAATACCCATACAATGGGATGAAAGGGAGACTGACACACCCTGGTTAAACCAAGGGCGCTGCTTCTTAAACATTAAGACAACATTGGAAGCTGCATGGATAGAAAAAAGTGAAGGAATCACAGAAAAAGTTGGGACTGAGCATTCCAGTTGGAGGCCCAAAAACACCCTCCTGGTACAGCAACTCTCCTTCCTGCTGAGCTCACATGGAGAGACTGGTTTTAAATCACTGGCTGATGTTCACAAACAAAAAAGCCTGAATGCCCCAAATCCCAATCCACAGCAGATATTGCTTCCATGAACTCTGAGGGAGATCCACCAGGCCTGTCTTATACCACAGGGCAAGAGCCACATCCTGCCCCAAAAGCCAGGACCCAGCTGGAATTAAACTATTTTAGCAATGATGGATGTGCTCATGCTGGTTCAGGAAATAGCATTTATTGAAGGTATCACTTTTGTTACTTGCTGAATATTTAAATAAATGAAAGAGGAAGTAAAGGTGTCCCTCTGTGACAAAAGGAATTTTACACCATCTAAGGAGAAAAACCAAAGGCACCTTACCTTAACATATTCCAGGAATTCCGTAAGAAAGTTGCGAGACTGGAGACAGCAAGGAAAACAACTGTTATTTTAAATTCCTGAGCATTAAATGCATCAAAAACTTGCTGAGTATAAATATTATAGAAGTGTTTAGATTGCATAATTCCTAAGTTTTAACTACACACATTGAGATATTGAATGGGAAGAAAAATAATCTAGGTTTAATCTTCACAAGGGATTTCTGACAGAACGTGGCTCAGGTACAATTTGTTTCCTGAAAGGTTACCACATAATTTTTTATTTTTCCCATCATAAATACCCTGAAATAATCACACCTGGGTGAGTTTAAGCACCATGAAGTCACACACCAAGGACATTTTGTGCAGAGGAAAACCCAGAATGACTCAGGACCTGCAGCTGGCCAAGTGCAGCACAGCACCCGTGGAGGCTCAAGCATTTCAAAGCCATGCACCTGAAATTCAGTCCATCAACGTGAGCTGCTCCACTTCAGAGGCAATGCAAACAGTGTGCATTGAAGTTAAAAGGAGATCAGGTTACTCAGCAACGCTGGAAATCAATCAGCTTAATTAACTGGTGAGCTCTGGAGCCAGGAGCTTGATTTTCAGCACGAGCAGCCCCAACAACACAAGGCAGAGTCAGCTTTTCTAACAGGACACTGAAATGCTTCATACTTCAGCCACCACGAGGCCAGGGTGACTGCTTAATTCCTTTCTCATTTCTGCTGTCTCCAAATAACTCTGTACCTGTTATTATTTCTGAATATGACTTTTAAATTGCCTGCAATTCAAGTTTTAACTCCTCATCCCTACCAAAGTTAAAAGTTGTCTCAGGTTGAGATCCAAAAAAAATCAACTGCCTGCCAAGCTCCTTCAGGTGAGGAACAGCCTTCTCTGCTCTGACATGGAGGGAGATTAATTTCTCCTTAACAGGCAGCTGTAGGAACATGGACGATCAACACATTCCAGCTTTAAAGGGTGTTTGGAGTGCAACACATCAATATTTAGGGATACTCTCATGTCCTAACAGGACAGGTAGAGATTATTGAAGGAACTGTCAATAGAAGTGTGCATTTTGCTGTTCACTGCATCTTAGGGAATTCCCCATCACCAGACAGAACTCTTGCTGTTAATCCTGGTGTGATGGAGGAATTTTTCTTGATGGGAAGGGGTTCTATAGTGAGAACTTGTAATGAGTCAATGCTGCTTGACATGAGGCACAGTCTGCTCTGCTCAAAGCCACTCTCAGTCACACTAAAGCAAATCCATTTAATTCCAGTCTCTTCAGCAGAGGAGCAAATGCACACATGGCCCTGAAATAAATCTTTCCCAAGAAATGCACTGGACAGCTCAAATTGGCAGCTACAACCCAAGAGCAATTCCAGGATGTGATAGCAAATAAATTGTGTCTAACAGGTTTTCACCAGACAAAACAAGAACTCTGCCTCCCACAACAGCAAAACCTTTTCAGGTTTGCTGGGATCTTATATCAAGTATCACATTTCAACCACCATCCCCAGCAGCTCTGCAGGCAGCCACAAGAGCAGCACTGTGGGTCTGTCCTGAGGATTCCCTTATCAGAAGCCTTTTGAGACAAGAGCTTGGTTTTTAATTTGATTTCACAGCAGCTCTCTTGGTGTAGAAAATAAAGCCAAACCCAAATAATTGACCCCAAGGTCTGTGGGTACTTTCAAACTCCAAATTCAACTTTATTGGCTCAGTCTCTGTGGGTAAGGCAGAGCTGCTGACAGTGAGAGATTATCTGAATTGCAGAATGAGTTTTAGTTCAGTTCTCAGACACAGGGAGGACAGAAATAATTTTCAGCAAATTCCCTCAGAACTCTAAAATAACCCGTAGGAGTCTGGTATGAGGAAGAGCAGCATTCCCCAGGAAATATTCCAGGGTTAACCTGTGCCACAGACACAATTTAGCTTTCACAAGCAAAAACCTTTGGCTGACTCCTACTTTTAAGGTTATTTTACACGAGACAGAATGCAGCAAGTCTAACCAGAGAAGTGCAGAACCAGCCTCACGTACCTGTTCCTCTGTCATTGATTGCTCAACCCCTTCCTCTTCAACTACAAAACTCTCCTTCAGCTTCAGGTACTCTTCATATTCTCTCTTCTCCTCTTCTTCCTTTGCCTTCCTTTTTTCCTCTTCCTGGACAGAAAAGATGACAAGTGGTCAGTTTGCTCTTTCCCAAGTCAGGTTTTAAGTGAAGCAGAATCTTCTTTCTCTGCAGCCAGCACATAAAAAGTTTTTAAGATGAAGTTAAGTTGTCCCTTGATGGCACAATCAGTTTCAGAAGCCACCCGAGGCAGTGACCATCTCAAACCCAGGGCTGGTTCTTACCAGAGCTGACAGAGGGCAGAAAACCACTCTTAAATAGCAACCTGCCTGCTTCATTTGCATGAATCTGCTGCTTCTGACAGGAAGTCCCTGCCCCTCCCTGCACTTTGATGCAACGTCCACATTTTAGGTTACTGGCCCCAGTTCTGCTCTGCCACTGCAGGATATTGGGAGTGCTCACAAGGAACAGTGGAGTTACACTGGTGGAGAGAAAAAGGCAGCCTGTAAAAGTTTCAAGTAAAATCAAGTTTTCAAGGAAAATCTCTTTCTTCCAGCAAACTGTGCCTACATGGAATATAAATTATTATGTAAAGTATTTTAGGCACAGCAGGCAAGGCGTGATTGTATTTACAAAAGGGTTTTTTTACATGTTGTTTGTTAAACAAAAGCTTCAGGCTTTTGGTTATCTGCAATAAAAAATCTTCATGGCTTACCCTGAAATAAATATTAAAGCCTTAAAGCCTACAATAAAGCTGACCCAGAAAACTCCAAGCCCAGCATCAGTGACAGGGTGATGCCTGGTTCTGTGGAATTCACACCTTCACAAATCAAAATGGTGATTAAAGGTTTGGGAATGTGGCAGATTACTTAGAAAATGTTTCAAATAAGAAAAGGGTTTTTTTACTGGGAACTCCTGAATTTTCAGCTTTCCATGATTTTCATTTTAAATTTGTTTTGCTTTCTCTGAGAGGAGGCAGGACTAACTCTGAAGGTTGGACTTGATGATGTCAGAGGCCTTTTCCAATCTAAAAGATTCCATGGCTCACACAGAACAAAAATGTTTCCCTACTTGACAGTTTCTTCCACAGAGGAATTTATGTTTGTGCAGCACCTGGTACAAAGAGATTCCAAAAGGATCTGGCCTCTGGCTCCATCACATTCCAGAGGCTGAATAAAACAAACAGAGGAGTTCTTCAAATTTCAGTGACAATCCTAGGGCATTCCTCTATCATTAGCAGAGGAATTGATCTTTTAAAGAACAATGATATTGATTTCTAAATGCTTGCCATGCTACATCTTTGACATTAATATGCTAATTGCTTCCTTAAACAGCTGGAATGTAAATATTTGTTCCATTAAAACAGGGAGAGACAGGAACAGGTCATTTAGTATACAGAAAATATATCCACATTAAAAAAGATACCCTTTGATAAAAAACAAAGAGTATTTGATCCCGTTTTTATTTCATAAAATTCCCAGAGAGTCAGGATAAAGAATCCTGCCAACATCCAAGAATGAGAAAAACAGGACTGAAAGGATCTGAATGTATCTGCAAAGCCAAATTCATTTTTTAAACTGCTATCTCATGAAAAATCTACAGATCTGAGGAAGCTCTTGAGACAAAACAAGATCATTTTTGGGTCATTCATCACCACAACAATTAATCCAACAGCAGATTTTTTTTCCTTATATGCACTCCAGATGCCAAGAACAACATAACCATATTTCATTTGGAAGCAACAGCAATTGTTCTCTTCTTGTAAGTGCATTAAATTTAATCTTGATCCTGGAAAGAAGAGAATAATGTTCTTCCCCTGGTCTATTAGAGAGGTTGTAATTCAGCAGGATTTGAAATGAGAAAAAAAAAACCAATCACAAAGCTTCAAAATTGCTTTGGTAAATAATTTCTAGATGGTTCTGCAAAAAAAAAAAGAAAATATCAGAAGACAGTGTCCCATTTGTAACTAAAGCAACAATAACTAAAACACATTTTCCTGCTTCTGGAAGATCTAACAAATGAGCCAGGCTCCTTCCTGTGGTCCTTCCCTACCTGAAAAACAGCACTCTGCATTTTTGGGAACTATCCCAGCACATTCCTATCAGCACCTCCATTCCCAACACAGGCAGAAGAGCAGCCCTGCTGTGAGACTGGCAAAGCACTCAGCTACCAGCCCCTCTTTTACCAACAGAGTTTGTTTTCCAGATGCTGAATTTTGATCAGCAGAGCATTTCCAGGTGCTCTGAGCCACTGCTTTGGGAGCTCAAGTGTGTCAGCCCTCAAAGCTTCCTGGTGGTTGCAGCTTTCTCTGTAACATTAAGTTTTTCCAGCTGTTTTTTTTCATCTAAAAATTTAAAATTCATGCAGAGCCTCACATGCTTTACAACCTAAATTCACCTATGATCCAATCTGTAGGGGAAAAAAAAGATTTATCCAACTGCAGCTTGGTTCAGAGCAAGAGGAGAGATGACTTTGCACAAGTGCCCAGAGAGAAGCAAGGTGGAGGCTGAGCAGGGGAACCCTGGCACAGTCAGGATGCCTGGGAATAATTTTATTTTTTTGTTCTACCATCCCTCTAACCCTCCTCTCTCATGGAGCAGTGTGGGAGCTGCAGGGTCAAACTGAGGCAGCAGCATTCCCACAAAACTCAGAGTGTCCATAAAAATCATCCAGGCATGGAAAAACATCCAGAGCCCTTCAGGGTCTGCTCCCCACAAAGTGAGGCCAGGATTTTGTGCCAGTCACACAGAGGGCACTGGGCTCAAACCCCCCTCTCAAAGCCCACATCTCTGGCACTCAGGCTCCTTCTGAGCTCGTGGTTTGGAGCAGAGAGTGGCTGGGCCACCCCCTAGCCATGGGTGGGGTGCTGGGGAAATCCCAGCAGGTGGAAATTTGGTAACTGCAGATGCTCATCTTCAGCTGCCTGCTTTTATTTTTTGGGGTGCTTTTTTTTTTTTTTTTTTTTGAAGCAGGTTTGCCTCTCTTCTCACCCATCTAAATATTACCCAGACTGGGGGCTTGAACAGTGTAACCATTTCTTTTTGATTAGTTTATTCCACTGCATGTGAAGAACAAACTATTCCACTTTGACCATATTTTTATTGAACAGATAAATAAATAAATGAGTCATTCAAACCTTCGTTTTCTGTTCTTTTTCTCACTCAGTGCCCCCTGCCCACCAAGAACCTGGATGTGTAAGTAAAAAGCAGACACATGGATGTGAATTACACAGGAATTCCAACTTGTACCTAACACTTCGTTTTACCTGCAAAAAATTGTGAACTGTAAGTTTTAAGTATAAAAATCAGTAGCACTGTAAAATTTTTTGTTAAGTAATAGCTTAAGAAAAATATGAAGTTCAGTTACATGTTATGCTTTTGCTTTATTTGTTTTTAGTAGTACAAATTTACCAATTATCCAACTTAAAGTAAGTGTTTAAGTAACTTTAGCTAATGTATTAAGTTTAAATACCATGTCTATCTAACACAACCCCAAAAAACTGTTTTTCACTTGTTTAGTTAGTGTGCCAAATTTAATTATACAAGAAAAATCAAGTTTTAGTTAAAGATATTTCTCCTTATCATGCTATATATAAAAATCACATATTTTAATGTAATCATACTTCTTTAGTCCAGTCTGCATTTAATAATATAACTTTTCAATTACCATGAAGAATGTTTTTCATTTGTGGAAATAAAGTTCAGCTCCTTTGAGGCTCCTTTCAGATCACCACCCTCTGTTTGCCTCTTACCTTGATCCCAGGGATTATTTCCAAACACATTCCCTGTGGCAACTGCACAAGAGCCCAACTTTTTACCCACAGCATCCCAAAAACTCTGTCAGGCCTCCAGCTGGAAGAACACCTTTATTTTTGGGATCACAGATTGTTCAGGAGATCTGGGATGCTGCCTGGGTGGAGAAAATCTCACTGCTAGTGAGAAAAGCAAACACTGGACACTCTTCAACCACCACTCACTCCCTGTCATTGCTTTATTTCTGGCTGTTTCCCCAATTTTCATTCAGGAGCAGCATCCTGAATGTTTAGAGGGCCATGGACCAAAGAAACCCTCCTTGTACAGCATCCAGTTTTTGTACTGTCAGTGCAGGTTCTGCAAGAAGCCAAAAGGGACTTTGCAGAGAAGAATTTGGCACAGAGCAGATGGATCTGTAGGATTCCTGCCCCCCTCACAGCTTAGACAGAAAAAGTGTCCTTATCCCCTCAAAATCAGAGGAAAATGAGGTTTTTTGTAATGTTGTCAACTTGTACTCCCTTAGGAGAAATTAGTTTTGAGGGAAGTATACACACTTGAAAACTGATGCTTAAATTGAAATTATAGAATGGTTCTCCAGCAGCCTCCAGAAATGCACTGTTTATGTAGGAAAAACAGATACAAATATCAAACAGACAGATAATGAAGAGCTCTGCTGAGACACACACAGATCTGGATGTTCACATAATAAAACAACTAAAACTTGGTGCCTCAAGTGATCAAATATCAAAGAGTCAAAGCTTTAGGACTGAACCTCCCAGAGGATCCCTGTGATCCTGCCTGACCCCCATTTCTACAGCTCTGAAGATCCAGGCCATTTTTATTTAGGCACTTAAATGCAAATTTACCAAAATCTCTGTGCACAGGCAAAGGAAAAAGAGCTTTTTATGTGAGCAATCTGCCAGGTTTTGTCTGAAGACTCTGTTTTGCAACATCAGAGGAAGCTCACTCTCATTGATAAGGTGTTGGCTGGTAAACCAGCTCACCACCAAAAAACTCCAAGAGTGAAAGGGAAATCCCCAGGGTAAAGCAGAGCTGAAGCAAATGCCAATTATAAAGGAGCTTCCTCAGGCCTGTAGCCAATCAGCTCAGCAGAACACTGGAAAGGAAACTTGAATTTAAAAATACATGATCTGGTTTGCAACACTCAAGTCAAGGGGCAACCACATTTAATTTTAAGTGCATAAAAATCTATTGAAATAGAAGCAGAGGGTATTTTTCTCAAGAGTAGGCAAGATTTTAGCCCCTATAAATCCCTCAAGGTACAGTTCCCACCTGTCAGCACAATTTTAGTAGCACTCCCTGGGTGAGAGACTGGAAAAAAAAGGTTCAGGTGGAATTTAGCTACCAAAGCTGGCTGTGCTTGTTTGGGGATTTGTCCCTGCCAGTGAACCTGCAGAAATCCTCTGATGTACTGGGACAGGAAGGGGAAAATGAGGTATCTGACATACCTCACTTTGTCAGGCAAACTTCAGTGATAAACTGAATTTTTTGTGCCTTGTGGTAATGTCAATGACCAAAATGCCTCTAAAAAAAACCAATTGCCCCCTGGTTTTTATCCACTGACTATCAGTCACTACTTGAGGTATTATCTTTCAGAATTTTGCCTTTCCACCTCCTAATTTAGATGAGGGAATGGAATCATCACATGTGCAATGCACAAGGCCTTACTGGTGACAAGACATTACTTAGTGCAACAAAGAATTCCTCCTCTGGAGGAAAATAAATGACATTTTATCCTGTGTATTCCATAAAACCAGTGATCCTCTCAGAGAGGCTGTGCTGTGCCTTTTCCATCACACCATCAGTCTGCAACAAGATTGGACAGATGAGATGTTCTGAGCTCTCTTCAGTTGTTCTGTTTCCTGATTCAGACTCCATGAAGACAGATTTAAAATTACCAGAAAACAGCTGAGCATGGACATTAAATATTGTCAGATATATTTACTTTGATCCACGCTCCAAATGTTCAGCAGTTACTGGATTATCAACTTACACACAAGCAAAAAATTAAATATTGAAAGTACTTTCCTCTGAGAGGCAGAACAATGTTCCTGATGTAGGCTGGTGGGTGGGCTTGCTGTTCTGATAAATACTGGGAAAACAAATCATTTAACCAAACTAAAACAGCTTAAAATTACAGGATTTAAGTAGGTAGGTATTGGCTGAAGTGACCAAGCTGGATTCAGGCATTTGAGCAATTTTCCAGGTTCTAGGAAGTACTCTGTGGATTGCTGTGCACAAAATTTAAAAATAAATAGACAAATAATAAAATCAGAGTCTTAGTTTGCATTCCTCTTTTTCCCTGAGCCTTGTGAAATAGAAGTGCTGTAGTGCAGTCCTTACTAGGAATACTGCAAATTAAACCAGAAACAAATAAGAGTTTCTTCATTCAACCAAAAAGAAATTTCACAGCCCTCAACTAAACAGAAACAAAATTAAAAGAAGTTAAATGAATATTTCTCTGTGAAGAGATGCCTGGTTGAAATTTCACCTCTATTTTCTGTTCAACTTTTCAACTGTGCCTGAGTTAATCTAGGTAAATTGCTCAAGCCCAGGTCAAATCCCAGCAGAACAACTCAGTCCTGTGCTACAGCTTCCTCAGAGCAGGTTGGCCCAGCTCAGGTGGAATTTGCTTAAAAATTCACCTGCTGTGCTGTGCTGGCTGCACCCTGCAAGGGACTGGAAGTTCCAGTGTCACTTAATGTCACTGTCCAGCCAGTGTGACACAATTCCCCAAAGCACTGGAGTCATCTCAACTCGTTATTCAGAGTTTTGAGAATATGAAATTCTCAGACCTTCAGGAAAATATTAAAGAAATAAATTTGTGCATCTCTCTTGAAAGGGAAGCTGTGGAATTATTGGTCCTCTGGAAGTTTGGTCAAGCTGCTTTACAAAATCTGACTTTTCTAAATATCCTGATGTTGTAGTGCTGACATTCTCCCCCTCCAATTTCTGAAATTCAAGACTTCTACTGATGAAAAGGAACTGAGAGTTCAGAAGGAAAAGGATTTGTGGGGAATAACCCCAGAGCTAAATGGACATTCACATAAAGATCTCATGGATACAATCTGTATGTGTAATGTATGGGTTTTTTTTTTCCTAAAGTGCTT
>VZTT01023358.1:11322-32243 GCA_013400855.1 Buphagus erythrorhynchus
ACTTGTTCCACACCTATGGAAACTCGACGTCCAATTGGTCCATGTGACCTTTTCTCCCCCCCCTCTTCCCTCATTGGTTGTAACCCTGTAAGACCCTGCCCCCCACTCCTCCCTGAAGACCCTTCATTGGTCAGTTGTTCGTACCCACCCCCTGATCTGACCCCGGACTTAATCCCGAGCACCCCAGTGCTCAGGGCTCTCTGTCTCTGATCACTTCAGCTGGAACAAGCTCTCTGGAGCCTCAGAAGCAGGGAGCATCCCTTGGCTCCTTTACCCATCCTCTTCGTGGGCCACACCGAAGAGCTGCTAGCTCTTGAGGTCCTGTCTCCAGGAAATCTCACCCTGGGGCAGTTCCCCACACCTGGCACGGTGCCGGTGTGCCTCCAAAGAGCTAGCCTGGGCTCTGGCAGCCTGTGTCACAGAGTTTTTGAACACTGTATTTTGGACCAAACTTCTACAAGTTTCATTTGTTACCTTCTATTAATTATCTTATGGGAAGTCACTTCATATTGCTATTCACGTTTCATGATTTTACAGACTCCTCCGGGAAATTCCCAGGTTGATGAATCTTAGTCTGCTTATTTGTTTCTTCTAGAGCAGAATATTCCTGTCTTGGGTTGTCTTTGATGATTTCAGACACCCTTAGGTACTCTTTAGTTTTTTACTGCTTTTACTATTTCTGTTAATCTAGTGAAATAGTGTTAAGGAATAAGAAATTGTGTATTCAAGATGAGAGCACATTATGGATTTGTACAGAGGCATAATGATGTGTGTTTTGTTTCCTTATTCATGCAAAATAATCCTTAGACTTGATTTTCTTGTTTGACTGCTGCTAAGAGTATGTAAAATTGGTTGTAATAACTCCAGAATCTCATTTTTGCATGACAACAGCAGTTCAAAGTTCATCACTGGATGCATAAATACAAGATTCTTCTTCTCTTTTGCATCACTTTACATTATATGGAATTTTATCTGTCATTTCATCATCCAGTAATTTAGCACCATGAGGTCCTTCTGTGATTCTTTGTAGCTGCCTTCATCAGCAACTTGTCATTTTTCAGGTCCTTATTGACTACACTGGACGGGATAAGCCCTAATATAAGCTCTACGCAGAGGAAATAACTCAGTGCCCTTGATTAGCTGTAAGTGATACCAGAATCACAGAATGGTTGGGGTTGGCAGGGACATCTGAAGATCAGCAAGTGCAATCCTCATGCTAAAATAAGCTCGCCTAGAGAAGGTAAATGTAAACTTCTATTTGACTGTAGACTTACATTTGCAGAAATATATCATCAAATTTCCACACTGCTAAAAGGCCTCAAAGTAAGCATATTTCCATTCTCACAGTGCCTTGAAAATCCCCATGATAACTCTTGAAATGATGGATTTGATTGTAGACAGAAAATATTTCTGTCAAGTAAGGTAAAATTTCTTCATGTTGACCTAATTGAATTAGAAGATGAATTTCTTTAGCTCTGAGACTTAGAACACTATATGGATTTGTTCTGAATAGATTCAGACTTTGTATTTCTATGTTCTATAGTAGATTCTTCCTAGCTGATTCTGTGGTGATTTCAGGTACCATGCTCAGAGTCACCAGGCTTTTTCTGGTCAAGTATTTATGATTGAATAACATTTAGCTAGATTTGCCTATATCCTCATCCATTTCTATGATACTGCACTCTCCACAGTCAAATTGGATTTGGAAGTGATCCTTGTCATGAGGGGCAAATCCTGCAATTAAGCATTATTAACTCTAATACTCCTAATAAAGTAAAATATGGAAAGAGGAGAGATTTGCAATCTGACTGTTAAATTCAAGTGATCAAGAGTCACTATGGCACATGGCCCTTGCCTTTCAACAAGTCACAGTTTTCAATTATTTCAGAAATCATTCAAGCATGAAAAAGCAGATGAATTTTTGTTCCCACCTCATTTGATGTTATGTAATGCTATTTTTCGATGTACCTCAGCCAGTATTCTTCTGGCTTCAGTTAAAACATATTAGAATCACATTTCTCTTACAAAAATGTCTCACTATACAGTAAGCCTGAAACATGTTGGGGGCAGAAGACACAAAGTATTGTAGCCTTAAGAATTCTGGGGAATTGCAAAAACCTTTCAATATTTAAGAATCTGTTCAGGAATAATTGTCACAAAGTTAGTTGATGGATGAATAAATTAATAAATGAATGATGAATGCAAGGTCTCCTGCAGACCTAGTGTTTGAACAAAGATCCTTGTCCAGGACCAAAGCAGAGAGGGCTCAGTGTCTATCCTGTCACAGTGTTATCAAGAACACAGGGATGCAGAGAGTTTAGCTTTTTATCTGTGCTAACCCCAAATATGTTGACATTTTGAATGCCAAGACACAACATAATTTAACCTAACAGTTTACTCATTGAAAATAAAACATCTAAATGAGGCTCTGAGGATAATATGATGGTAACAGAGATGTTACTCAGAAATGGATTGAGACCAGTCAAACAGAATATCCATATTCCGAACAAGGCAAAAGTGTATGCTCAAACTCAATTTAAATACCTTCTCAATTAGGCTATTACCTGTAAATAATTTCATATTTCAGACCTATGATAGGTAATTTACCAAACATAAGGCATTAGGATGATCTTTTGACACAGGTAGTATTTATTCTCTGCTATTTAAAAACAATATTCAAATGTTTCCTACTGTAAGGCTTAAACTAAACCAATTTCATATACATTCTTTTAACTGCAAAGCTTGTTTTTGAAGATTTGCTATCCACACAGATCTCAAAGTGCCTCATCCTGTCCTATAGTGATTAGCCTCCCATCTACCTGTAGTGAAGGAAAAAAAAATCTCTGCAAACTTCCACTACATGGCACATGGTAAGAAGTATATACATTAAATATCACTAGTAACACATGACGAGGTGCCCCACCTAGGAGTTCTCACTGAAAAGTAATCTATATTGATGTTTCCAAAATGTGATCTATGAGCAATGGGTGGTTCATGAGTTGTAAGGGATCCACACCTGGCCTGTGAAGCCATGCTGAGGAGCAGGTGAGTTCCTGACAGTCTGCAGAGCTTCTCGTAGACCCACAGAGTGTTGTAAGTGCTGTCCTGCACCACTGAATCTTCATGTTTTAAAAGAAGGTTAGGTTTTCTCTAGGCAACAGAAGACTTGCTGATATAAATACATAAAAGGCTATATAAAACAAGCCGGAAACCAACTGTTCTTCATCTGGTTGGTCAGAGATAAAAAAAAAATGTGGAAAACTAAGACTAAAGAAAATTTTCTCTTGTCAAAGTTAGTACAGGGATAAGGTGCCTGGGGAAAATGTAGACTCTCCACCACCAAAGTTGTTCATCACAGACAAGATAACGTCTGTCAGAAATTATATAGTTTTGGCTGATCCTGACACTAAGAAAATGAGTAAGACTAGGAAAGATCTCAATGTATCTTACACCTCTGTCCACATCTTTAGACAGTTAAAAAAAATTACCAGCCAACTACTAAATCTTTCAAATAGGCTCCTTCCCTTTCTATGAAAGAGGATCTTCACCTGTGTCAGAGCAATACCAGATATTGGCAGTGTGGATGGTGAGTGAATTGAGAACTGAAGAAACTCGTAGGGGTATCTGAACATGACCCAGCAATATGTTCTTGTGCAGCCCAGAAAGCCAAGCCTGCACAGGGCTGCAGCAAAAGCAGCGTGGCCAGCAGGGCAAGGGAGGTGACTTTCTGCCTCTGTCCTGCTCTTGTGAGACCCCACCTGGAGTGCTGCCTCCAGCTCTGTGGTCCTCCATATAAGCAATCGTCGACCTGCTGGAGCAGATCCAGAGGGCTACAAAGATTTTCAGGGAGTTGGAGCAGCTCTCCTGTGAGGACAGGCTGAGTGCTGAGGATGCTCAGCCTAGAGAAGGAAGAGAAGGCTCTGGGGAGACCTTACAGCACCTCCCAGTGCCTGAAGGGGGGCTTAAAGAATGATGGAGAGGGACTTTTTAAAAGGGTGTGTAGGGACAAGACAAGGGGAAATGTCTTCAAACAGAAATAGAGTAGATACAGATTTAGATTAGTCCACAGCAGGGGAGCTAGAACTAGATGATTTTAAGGTCCCTTCTTACCCAGGCCATTCTGTGATTCTATATTAGAAAGGTGTTTTTTACTGTAAGGGTGGTGAGGCACTGTAACTGGTGTCTCAGAGAGGTTCTGGTTGCCTGATCCCTGGAAGTGTTCAAGACCAGGCTAGATGGGGCTCCGAGCAACCTGGGACAGTGGAAAATGTCCCTGTCCATGATGGGCCAGGAGCTGGAACTAGGTGATTTTTGAGGTTCCTTCCAACCCAAACCAATCTATGATTCAAGCTTGTTTCTTGACATTTTTGAAGTGCTGAGAATGGACAGAATTTAACAAAATAAATAAATACATTGCATTTCAGAAGGTCACAATATTTATTTGCTTCTGATGTTTGCTTAGACTCCAAATCCCATTAGTGCTAAATCCACACTTACTTAATAACTAACAGCTCTACTTCTTGCCAAATAACATTCTCTGAGACTTTTTTCCCTTCTGTTAGAAGCAGGGCACCCAAAATGAACAGTGGAAGTTTAGAGGCATTCACTACCCCTATCAAAGGAGACAGATTATTGGAAATAAGGAATATGCTTTTCTGCAGAGGGAAGATAACCTTCACAGATATCCTGAGCATTTGCCTACCTCAGAAAAGAGCTTTCCCAAGCATTGCAGTTGTGCTAATACCATGCACATCTTTCAGCCTTCATCCTTGTCTATGACTGAAGAATTGCAGACAAAGAAGCCAGAACCAGAACTCTTTCCATGATGAGTTAATTGAGGAGGAAGGGGCTCATTAGAGTTCACTTCCCGAACTCACACTCAGGATTAGAGAGTTTCCAAGTGAATCCTTGCAAGCAGCCAGTCTTTGACAGCAATTAAATAGCGAATTTTGACTGAGTAAACAGCAAGGAAGATTTCTGATGTGCCATAAAATTGGAACACCAAGATAAAACACACAGGCTGAGAGGACTAAAGGGGAGACAGATGCAACCAAGAAGAGGTCTGCAGTAATTTCCCTGATATGTGGTAAATGTATACATATACACACACAAATGCACTTATATATACACAAAATATAAAAATTTATTTAGACTTACAAACATATGCATTCATATCTATATATATATATGTGAATATATCCACTCATTTATATATACACGTATCTTCTACATGAATGTGTAAATATATATACATTGTAATTAATGCTTCTTCCAGAACATAACTACTTTGTATTGCATGATAGTGATGTTTCATGATTGCTATATGCAGATTGATAGAGCAAGGTGTGCTGTCCCTCCCTTCAGGCATCTGCATAAGTGTAGACCTAGTTCCAGACATTATTCACCATAGCCATGAGTTGCAGAGTCAAAAATGATTGATGGTGACAGCAGCACAGAGCCTTAATACACTTAGCCTCATTCTACATTTTCCACACCTTACCAAAGCAGAGGAGAAGGAGCTGACAGCAGATAGGGACCTCTCACAGCAGGCAGGACGTGGCTACAGACTTCAACTCTCTGGAGATTCTTAGCTGAAGTAGAGCCCATAGAAAGGCTTGGGTTTAGATCCATGAATTACAGAAACTGAAGTTTGTTTCAGTTTGACCATGATATAGCTGTCCCATCTGCAGCTCTGAAACTCTTGCAGGAAAAGAGTAAATTTCCTTGAATCTTGCATCTGCTTGGATACATCACTCAGAGGGGGTTTCAAAATGATTTTATGGAATTTTGGACATTACACAACAGACCAGAACCTTGCTGTGATGGACACTGATTTCTCTGTACTTTTTAAAGTAGCATGATTCCAATATCAGAACTCCAAAAAAAGTTGTAGATATATCATAAAGCAGACTCAGTTCTCTAGATGGAAATTTTCAGTTGTCAGAACCCACTTTGTCAGCTGTAAAGTACAGACTAATTAATGATCTGAACTCTTAAAAGTGAATACACTCACAAGCAAATACATTTATAAGCCACTAGCACAATTTGCGCAAGGTTTATCATTTATATTATATGCTGTTTACTTGCAACAATATGAAATTAATATAAAATACAAAAATTGCAAACTGATTCTGATGTATTGCACTCAAGGCTTCCTGAAGTATATTCATAATGCTCCCATAAACCATGCTGCAATGATGTCATAGCCAGGTTGTGATTTTGATCAGGCTGATACGTTACTCAGAAGGGCTACATGTGCAGTGTTGTAACAACAAAAAAAAGGGAAGGAAATTCCCAAGGCAAGAGTGGCAAACCTTCCTGAAGCTAGGTGAATTTTAGGATCTAATATCATGGTAAAAATATTCCATGCACTAAACATAACCTCGACCCATGCCAGTGGCAGGACTGCCAATTCCAGACCAAGGATTAAAGGGAGCCTTTTGCCTCTCTAGAAACTGAAAACTGGTTGTAGCCAACTGACTAATTTGTGTCCTTTTCCATGGTTACAAGATAATATATACACACTGTAAGATCATTTTTTGCAATAGGGAATATCTCCCTAGAAGTCTATCTCCCTTCCTCTGCACAGATTGGAGGAATTTAAGGGAAATCCAGGGTCTGCAAGGGGCCCATGTCCCCTCACACAGCAGAGCAGTGAGAGGAGGTTCTGTGCTTCCAGAGCATGGTTATCTCAAGCACAGTTGTGTTCCTGAATGGGGAGAGAGCAGACTGGCCAGGGCCCTTGAAGATGTGAAAGTATCAAGGCTTGTACCTAGGAGAGGAAGATTTTTCCTAAGCTGAGAGACGTCCATTTGTATGGGAAGGGGTAACAAACATAATGCTCAAGTTAACAAGAGAGCTGTTTTTGCTCACAGTTTGCATGAGAACACAAACAAGGTCACTGTGCAACTCTACCGACTGTCAAATGGGCAGCACTGGACATCCCTGCATCACCAAGGTCAGGCTGAGGATTTAGCCCACACCTGTATGTCCTGCCTTTACCGTATTTATAATTCTTTACATTCTCTCAGGATGTTTCCAGGGAGCTTGGCTCTATTCAAAAGAGCCATTTAAGGACAGATGTCACGGCGGGCCCTGAGATGGGCAGTGGTAAATGCCGTGACCTTCCAGGGATGTGCCACAAAGGGAGAGAGCGTTCCTGCAGGCAGGCTCGTCCCGGGTCACTCCTGGGGAAGAGTGATTTCAGCTCTTTTAGTTTGCAGCAATCAGCTCTTTCTGCAGCAGGCTCGGAGAGAAGAGAAGGAGCTGGTGTCTGGGGTTCCGAGGGCGAGGTTTATTCCACCGTCCATGAAGGGTCCAGAACAACAGGCTGGCGAGATGGAGGCGAGCAGGGAAGATACAGGATAGCCAGAGGGGCAGGGCAGAGCATCAACAAATGGCCTGAGGGCTCAGGGGCGGTACAAGGAGGGAAGGGCCAGTGGGGTACAAGGGATTAACATTGGAACCAAAGGCATGTTGGGAGTGGAGCAACACCTCAAATGACTCTGAGGGAGTGTCTGAGGGTTCTCCCTCCAGGGGAGGGTAATGGGCTCTCTTGTTGGGAGGCCTTCTGCCTTCACAGACAGACCCTTGCACGTTCTCCTCAGTTCTTGTCTTCTGTCTGCTTAGGCTGGGAAGATATTTGTTCCTTATCCCATAAGGATTCATATTCTCTTGTTTGGCTATCCACCACATTTTTCTAGCAATGAGGGAAAGATTCTACAAACAAACTAACGCAAAACAAAAACAAAACAAAACCAAAAAACCCACTAACAGCACGTGTCCTGAAAGCTTTAGTTTAAATACATTCTGGAATACTCAAAAATTAATTAGGAAAGAATGGAGTATTTAATAAGAAGAGTTTAAAATAGTTTAGATTGCTTGAAATATTTTTCCTAAATCAGAGGTTATATTATTTGTTTCCAGGCATTTTCCTTGCTGAAAGGTGAATCACAAAATTCAGGTCTACCTTTACAAGGAGACTCCTACACAATTCTCCATGTGGGAATGGAGCTTCTGTCTTCCTGATGGGACCTATAAAACCACCAGAAAGTCACTTCACTCTTTGGCTTCCTCAGGCTCCTGATGTGGCCAGTTCCTCATTCCTGGGCCCTAACAGCATTTTGGACTATGGCTTTCCTACACACCAGAACACCAGAATGAAGAAACAAAAGAGGAAGCCATCATTTCTGTGCCTGATTCAGGAAGTGGAGCCTACTTTGAACCCCACCTGCCCCAACAAGCCTTTCCATTTCCAAATGCTTTAATAAACTGTGTTGATTTTTTTCTTCAGATGTTGTTTGAGACATAGAATTACTCATCTTGGGTGAATTCTCAAGCCTTCTAGCCTCCTAAAAGCTGAGTCTTTCATGGATGAAAGACTTGCCAAAAGTGGAAAAAAAAATTGTCCACTTCAACCAAACAGAACTTAATTAGTGACAGCAACATAAGTTCTTTTTCTCAGTTTTTGACTTCACAATCTTAATTATGCAGGTTTCCTGTTATTCTAAATATGTTTGAGAGTTCTCATGTGATTAACTGTAGAAAAAGATTAGGGAAATCCCCTGAAAAATCGTTGCACAGAATCTTACAACACATCCCTGTGGTTCATGAGACAGCTCTTTATCTGTCTTTTTACCTACAGAAAATTCACATTTTTTGCTTTCAGAAGTCAAGCAATAAACATTTAACAAGATATTGTTGCTTGCTAGCCAAATCTCTTTGATTGCCAAGAATAAAGTAGACAGTAAGGTTTTGTAGAAGCAAGTTTGGCTGAAGTTTCTTAAACTTCACATCGGTGTGAATTATTGCTTCCTGTTAGGCAGAATTATCTTTTACTGTATTTTTTCAGCCTGGCCTTCATTGGGAAAAATATTGCCAAAAGACACAGCCCAAGTTGTATCACAGTCTCAAATCATGAAACAAGAAGTGAAAACATTAATAGTGCAGAATCAAAGCAAGAAATATTTATGGTCATTTTATTTCTCTTTCTTGTTTTTCTCCCTTTATATGTTTATATATACATGCACATAGGTACAGATATATCCATAGCTGTGTCTATCTACATATGTACATGCATACACACAACATTTTGCCATCTCTGTATGTCTGTAGTCTGCGTTGTGTTTATGATAAAGCAATCAGTGAACAAATGAACAACAGCAATATTTGAATGTCTAACCAATGTTTGGGATAGTTAAATCATAAACTCTGCATTTTTGACCAAACTAAAAGAGGAGCAGCACAAATACAGCAATTAACAATGAAAAAAGTTCCAATCCTCAATAGTTCACAATCTCTCTGTCAGCTGAGTGGTGCTCTGCTATCTGGTAGGGTGATTTGCTGTTTCCATATTCCCTTCCTGCACCCCTCCAGCTCCACATGGTGGAGAGGAGTGTGCTTCTAGGGAAAGCAAACAGTACCAGAAGGATGATCCCAAGTACTGACCACACAGGCAGCACCAAGACTTCCATTCCACCAAGCCTCACTTGCTGCCAGCAGTCAGGGCAGCACATGAATGAGCAGAACAGCACTGAGAGGAGGGTCAGACTAATAATGGAAGGTGTTCTCAGAAAACAGAGAGGAAAAGCTTGCAAACAGACACAATGTGAAGAGAAAAAAGCTTGAGACACAGTATCTGTCTGATTTTAATCCAGAATCTGAGTAACAGCCTCCTTTCCAGCTTCTATCTAGTTACTTATGTAGGCAGCAGAGTGCTGCCACAGAACTTTGAAATTCACTGCTAATTCCCAGTCCAGCTGCTCACCCTCCAAGAGATGTTGTGGATCTTTTCTGCCATATTTTTTAAGATGGATGATGTTTAGGACAGCATTGCTCAAATGTGAGTCTGAATAAGATTGAAATAACCCCCAGTAACACTTGTGGACACAGGTAACTGGCTGTGTCTATGCTTACCATCCCTGAAAGCAATCTTTGTCTTCAAGTTAATATTGACTGTGTCCACATTGCATTGCATCTGACTGAGCATCTCCTTTGGACACCAAGTCACAATGGAGTGGGAGAAGAAATAATTTCAAAGTGTCTAAAATCGCATGGGACAGTAAAGTGAGAGTACCCTCAGGGAAGCTCAGAGGAGCAGATTTGGGTACGAAACCTATGGGGAGTGCTGGGGGTTTGCACCATGCAAAGGGAGCCCAGGTGTGACCTGCAGAGTCTGTCAATAGGAGAAACCAGTAGAAACTCCTCAGAAGCAAATCTACATTTTGTTTTGAAGAAGGTTGGTTGACCGGAAAAGGAAGCTCAGGAATGCACTAACATTTAGGCAGCAGACCAGGTGTAAACTAGTCAGAGACTGTTATCTGATAGTGTAAACATGCCCTCTACATCTGCTTCCCAGCAACAGTGAAGCAAAACAGATTCAAAGACTGGATCAGCAGACTGGAAATTCTTAGATCTAACTCCAGTCTGACATCTGAGCTCACAGTTTTCAGACAGTTTCTTTATGTCATTGTTCACATATCCCACAAACAATGTGCAAACTCTGGTGCTTTCAAAGGATGTATTTTATTAAGTTACTGCTCCTCTATCTATGTGGGGCCACTCCCCAGCTGCCTGCTCACAGGAGTGTTTTGCTGGTATTACCTTACACAGACTGTATGATCAGAATCAGTTAAGCCAATGCAAACACTGTCATGAGGCAACTGTAGAAGGAAAAACAAACATGTTTAAAAATTCTGTTTATACATGTCTTTAAAACCTTGTCATTAAAAACACTGTTCAACATGCCAGGCAGCTACCAATATATACAGATTCATGCATTTATGCAGAAAGAAGTATCACAGCTGTGATTTATGAAATCAAAACACATCACAACAAACTAATGACATTCAGGTACATACTCCACAAAATCTTAGTTTTCCAGATTTGCTGTATCTGGAATATTCAATTATACATGCTTTAGATAAGAAGATCCCACTGGTGATCACATAAATGAAATATGAACAGGACCAAATAATTAATGCATGATGTTTCCAATATTACAGGGAAGGGTAATGATGACACGAAGGGGAAGCAATTTAAAGTTTCTGCATCAGGTAATACCTCAGAGATCTCCATTAGCAGTTGTCATTTGGGGAAAATTCCTGTGCATCCTGGCTGGATCTCAGTGTTGAACTACCAGCATGGCATACTGCAAATACTTTCAACAGCAGATGGCTGCTCCTGTTGCTGGTGGGGTGTCCTTCACATGTGCACAAAGCAGGAACAAAAGAGCTGATGGGACACTGACAGGTTTAGTTTCAAGAACATCCCTATAAATCTTGCAGAGCTCTATTGTCCTTGACACCACCTTTCTTAAAATCCCAAAAATAGGGGCCAAGGGGTGACCAGAGGTATAAACTGAGCATGTTCAGCTGTAAGAGTCCCTTTGGAAAGGGGTTTCTGGCTGCTCAGATACACCCATTGCTCTAAAACTGCTGAGCACTGCATGGGCAGTGCTGCAGCTCAGGCTGGTAAGGGATGCTGCCAGCTTCCTCATGCTTCCAGTCCTCCAGAAGATCCCCACTGAGGCCACCAGAAAATAGGAGAAATACCAATTTCCTGATTGCAACACAACAATACTGGATTTCGGCACAAAATAATTCTTTGGTAGCATGTGCTGTCTGGCACCTCTCAAGGACTTCACACAAAATTTTAAGTGCTTTAAACATACATAAATACATAATTATATATTCCAGTACAGTCCTAACGTAATGGCAAAAAGATGCTGTCTCTATCTTAATGATGATAGAGAATGTGTTGATTTTCCAGATTAAACAAGTTTATAGGGATATTTAGATTCTTCAGTTCAAAAGGAAACCTAACTCTAAAGCTAAGTCCAGCAGAGCCCCCATTTGATCAATAGGGTCTAAAAAAGCCCTGACAAAAACCCAAGGGTGCTACTCACATGAGTGTGTTCAGCATCATCCATGTGAACCTGCCTAGTAAATCTACAGCAAAGCCAGGAGAGAAGTGTCAATGGCAACTGAGGTATTTCAGCCTCTGCTTCTGCAATGCTGCACTGCAAAACATTCCAACATCCATCCTGTGTCAGTGTGAAATAAGCAAAAACTAAGCAACAGAACTTATATTTACAGTGAAAACATTTATGTTGGTATTGCCAAGATGCATTACTTTTACATGCTCAGTATTTCCTGTTTGTGGTATTACATTTTGTATGTCCTTTGTTAAAAGGTAGCAAAACACATCCAGGGAAAAACCCTTCCTGTCCTCTCAAGAGGATGCACAACAGAAGCTGAAGTGCTCAGCAGTTCCTCAAAAGTGAGCAGGAATGAATGGAAACATGCAGTGGTATCTCCAGGCTGGCACGAACAGAGCTGGAGACAGAGTGCTCAGTGGTGTGAGCCTGGGGTCACTGGTGACACATCAGGCTCGGTGATGTGAGCCTGGGGTCACTGGTGACACATCAGGCTCGGTGATAGGAGCCTGGGGTCACTGGTGACACATGGGGCTCCCTCCTCTGCGGTGTCACCAGGGGCCAGCTCAGGCCAGAACCGAGTGGTGACACAAGATAACACCGTCCTGGAAAGGCAGAACCTGCACCAGGGCTGAGAGCATGGAACAAAGCACATGGAAACTCTTTCACTCATTTTTGCTAGAGGGTTCTTTGCCTGCCATGGAATACTTTCCCAAAGCATAAGGAACTGAATTTTTTCATACAGTCAGTCCTATATAAATTACCCCAAATGTTGCTGATCTCAGAAATCACAGGGGATTGCTGGCAAGCACTTGGTTGCACATGGTAGCTTGTTTGGACAGAGCTGGGTGACTACCTGGGGGAGCCAACTGTGCTTATTGCTTGTTCTTTCATCTGCATTTTCCCTCAAATGCTTTCATTCTGAGTTCATGATTCCCAATCTAAAATGAATTGGTTAGCCCTCATTTGATCTTGGAGAAAAGAGCTGCAGCTGTTAAGACAAATTTAAATCCTCTGCAGCAATTCCAGTTGGTCAAAGGAAACAGCTTAAGAAATAGGTCTGAAGGAAGAAAACTGCAAGGAAGAACTGGCAGCCAAAAACCCAAGGCTCCTTTGAGACCCTTGAAGAGTCTACAAAGAGATAGAGTTACAGCTAAGCTGGAGATGGTGGCAGGGATTCTATTTAAAAAGGATAAATACCTACTTGCAGGAAAGCTCAATGGGAAGAACAAAATCCAAGCACACAGCACACCTCTTCCCCAAATCTGATTTCAATCCTATGGATTCTGTTTTGCCTAAAGCTATACAATAATGTAGCATCAGATAAATAATTTTTTCTCCATAGTTTTTGATCTTGACAGATTTATAAATAAGGTGAATAAATTCACTTTGGTTTGAAATTAATGTGTGTGTTCTCAGCATGCAGCCAACTTTATTTCACAAAATGGATACCAAAAAAAAATCCCACCAGAAAAAAAAAAATAAAAGAGTGATGGAGCCACACTTTAGCCAGGGAATAAATAAATACGACACTACAGTGCCCTTTTCAGAAGTGTAAGTTTTTGCTGTTTCGCTAACTGAAAACAGCTTTGTTATAGTCTAAAAAAATTTCTTTTGCCTAACTGCCCACATCCATACACATGCACAAAATAAGCATAGGGGAAAATGAGGTGACCAAGTTATTGTGGTTATGAAAGAGCTCTGTCACTGGCTATAGAATTACAGTAAAATACTGCTTGCATAAATTAGACTCTGAATCTCCTCTAATATTTGGAGTCCTGTTGATATCACTGCTGTTTCAGAGAGAATCCTTTTAAAGGTCCATTAGATTGTTATGCCATAGACAGAGTAAAATCTTGGCTTTACTGAGGTGAACATGAAAGGTCTCATTGCTTTCATTGGAAAAGAGATTTTAACCTATTATCTTCTCAGGCTTATACTTGACCTTATGCATTAGGCAAGCAGTGAAGTAAACAGTAAACATTACTCTGGTGTGACCAGTCAGTTGAACAGAGTAGGTCCTTACAGGAAAGGTAAACTCTGTGTTTTTTTATATTACAGCACCAGTTTCTGTGTATAGACTGTACACTCAGGGAAGTGTATTTATACCTTAGTATGATAAACCCTTCTTTCTTAAAGACCAGACTGGAACATGAGGGATGATGCTGCTGTGGTTTAACCTGGCAGGGAACCCCACAGCCATTCACTCACTTGCCCAGTGAGATGGGGGAGTGAATTGAAAAAAAACGTAAAATTCTTGGGTTGAAACAATTTAATAGGACAGAAAACGAAGGGGTAATAATAATAATATACAAAATAAGTGAAGCACAGTGCAATTGGTTGCCACCCACTGACCAATGCCCAGCCAGTCCCCGAGCAGCAGATCACCACTCCCCAACCAATTTCCCCATTTTATTCTACAGCATGGTATGGAATATCCCTTTGGGGTCAGCTGTCCTGCTCCCAGATTCTCATGCACCCTCAGTCTCCTCACTGGTGGGATGGTGTGAGAACCTGAAAAGTCCTTTACCATGTAAGAACTGCTCAGCAACAACTAAATATCAGAGGGTTATCAACATTATTCTTATACTGCATCTAAGCCACAGCATTGTACCAGCGACTAAAAACAAAATTAGCTCTCTCCCAGCCGAAGCTAGGACATGCACCTATTTCCTATGCAGTTTATACAAGAAAAGAAAGCAACATTCACGACAAATACAGAAGCTGCACATTAGCCACTGTCCTCCACATGTACAGGTTCAGGTGGTTTGGAGTGCAACAAAGTTTGTAATGCCCATGCCTTAAGGGACATAAAAATCTATCCTGCACAATGCTGTCATATCAGCTCAAGGATTCTGCTCAGTAAACACCTTAGAGTGGAATTTTCTTAGTGGTCAGATGAAAAGTGAGGTTTCCTGTTCTAACTGTTCCACCACAATTATGGAGCACTTTGTGTATTCTCTATGTTCAGCTTCACAGCTTTTCTTCCCACATTAAGATTTACAGTCTTTGAGATTGGAAGGCACCTCTGGACATCAGCCAGTCCAACCCTCTGCTCAAAGCAGTCAGCTAATGCTCACTACTCAGGGCTGTGTGCCATCAGGTTTTAAATGTCTCCAAGGATGGGGAATCCATAGCCCCTCCAGGCCATCTGTGGTTGTTGGCAACTTTAGGCACAAGGACACATTGCTGCTCAACTTGTTGTCCACCAAGATCCTCAGGCCTACTCTGCAAAGCTGCTTCCCAGCTGGTCTGGGAGGCTTTTTTCTCTCCAGGGACAGGACATGGCTTTTTCCTTTGCTGAACCTCCTGTGTTTCCTGACAGCCCATTTCTCTGGAATACTGAGGACCCTCTGAATGGCAGCATAGCTCTCTGGTGTGTCAGCCTCTGCTCTCCCCTGTGTGTTAGCTGTGAGTTTGCTGAGGGTGTGTACTGTCCCATCACCCAAAGTCAGTGAATACTGGCAGTGCTGGCCCCTGGGGTCCGTCACCTGTGCCTGGCCTCCATCTGGGCTTTGCTGCTGATCACAACCCTTTGATCCTGGAAACTCAGCTAGTTTTTCAACCACCTCACTGTGCAGCTATCTACCCTGTGCCTCATCAGCTGGCCTGTGAGGATGTTATGAGAGACATGAAAAGTCTGGCTAATGTCAATTTAAACAACATCCCTTGCTCTCCCCTCACCCGCTGAACGAGTGATGTCATGATAAGTTATCAGATGGATCCAGCAGGATTCCTCCTCCTAGTCAGTAACCCCTGGTGACTACTCTCAATCATCTCATCCTTCATAGCTTTAGAAATGGTTTCCAGAATAATTTGTTCCATCACCTTCCAAGGGAAAGAGGTGAGGCTGACTGGCCTAAAGTTCTCCACATTCTTTTTATAGACTATTCCAATATGTTTGGAAGGCACCAGTTTTGCAATCACATATGCTGTACAGCTAAATAGGATGATACCCAATTAATAGAATATATTTTCTGCTCTAACTCTATAGCCACATGATTACCATTATTTTGAGTTTATTAACTTCGTGTGGCTCAGAGCAAAAGATTAAGGATAATTAAATTGGAATCATTTATGTAATTCAATGGCTTGGCAAAACATGATTCATTTATATCACTCATTGGTTTTTCCATCATAAAAGAAACATGAAATTCCCATATTTTAAAATAATTATATAAGTATCAATAATATTTGTATTTACTTATATAAAAGTATACAACTATAATGTCCACACTACATAATATATATAAAATATTAATTATCAGTTTTTATTTCTTTATGAAAAGGCATTTGAGTACATTTTGAACAACACCTACCCAGCCTGCAAGAGAGGTTATGTATAGCTTTGTGTTTTATCATGCAATGACTTCAAGATATTCTTGTGTGTATCTGAAGAGAACCATTTGCCAAAATGCTCTTCTTAATAATGATGAAATACAGAATTGGGGCTTAAAGTTGTTGCTGCTACCTGAACTCCATCAGACTACCCAAATACCACCTGTCAGTCACAGATACTTGCACAAATCTTGCCCTTAGGAGCAGTTTAGACCAGTGTAACATAATTTATTCCAGCAAGGATTTCAGGATTGAGATTTTTCTTTTTTTAACCAGATTTTTCTTCTAGAGCAGGGCTTATTCATGTAAGCCCACACAACTGTGCCATCACAATATTGATTTAACTGAAAACATCTTTTTGCTAATGGGGCATGGCATTTCCTTGTTGCATCACATTAACTTCATTTCTTTGGATCTGGTAATTAAGGCCAATTGTCTCTTGAAGACAGCAAATTAATTCCTGACACTGTTGCACTTTTCAACTCTCAAATCCACCTTTTACATTAAAAAAAAAAAAAAAAACAAAACAAACAAACAAAACAAGAAATTCCCAGAGATTTATCAAACTATTTAAACTGTGTTTATACACTGTATGTGACTTCTCTAGGCTAACACAGTTTACACATTACCCAATATCACCAATTTCCCAGCTTTGGCACAGTGGGGGGATGTTGCAGCTGTGGATTTGACAATGTCAAATGTGTTTGGCCTTTGGAAAAGACAGCCCAGAGCCCAAATACCAAATCTGTCAGGTGAAACCTTTGCTCACATCATGGAAATGAGTGAGATAGAAGTGTTCAGAAAACAAACCTGCAAACAATCCCTTCTCAGCTTTGGGGAGATAAGTCACAGAGCTTTTTCTTACTTCTCCTACTCAGATGTGTGAGAGGAGAATGCCTTGGCTTGTGTGACTGTTGAGAAGAGCAGCAGCTTCACATCAGGATGTTGTTGTCTGTGCTTGTGTACACAGGCCAGGAGGAGCAGGGCACGAATGGGAAACCTGTGCCACCAAAGGACTCTGCTGAAGCACCATTAGTCTGTGATCAATCTGCAAAGAGTACATGTATACTTTTTCACATGCACATGTACCACTATTCAGCAGCCATCAACAATAAAGACAATGGAAGAAAAAGGAGACCAAATTTCATTATTATTTGACAAATAAAGAAAACTAAATTGAATTTATTCTTTCTTGAAAATAACTCAAGGCTGTCTCATGGAAGCCATCAAGGAACAACTCAGCCATGAAACAAAACTGAAAAGCTTTATCAGGTCTCTGCCATCCTTTTTTCATAAAACTATTTCCATTTGGGGATTGTCTCTGGAAGGAACCCATCAAGGTTCTCCCAGTTTATGCTTTTTTTTTTTCCTGCCATGCCTTTGGCTTTCTTTTTAAAGACTGAAGATATTTGTCTCCACTCTGAGGACAGCTGGAGTAGCTTCAGAGTGTTAGTGCAGCTACTCTGTTGGTATGAGAAAATGAGTAAAAGTGTTAGATAACAAAAAGTTGTTATGAGGTAAATATCAGGGCAAAGGAAAGGGAAATGAATATTGGAGCAATTACATCATTTTCATTAACTATCACAGCAGTTTAAATATCTGGTTCAGATCTCACTTTCCTTCCCTTTTCTTCTCCATGACCTCAGTTATTATCGTGTTGGCTTTATCTGCCAGTGCCCATAGTGACACACAGACTTCCATAAGACTTTGCAAAACACTAACCTCATTTAGCTGATGCAAATGCCCAGCATTGTTCCAGGGAGGGAACAGGCCTGCTGATGCAAAACTGCTCTGTTTATTTCAGGAAACTCATTGTTTCAATAAGCAACTTTCTTGTCTGGCCATTCTGCTCCTTGTTTCAGGATGTCAGTCAGTGTCAAAGAATTGGTGATGCTGGGAAGATAAAACATCTTACAGTCTCACTGCGTGACACTGCAGCTCAGCACAACTGCAAATGTTCCCAAGCCAGATCACGCAACAAACAGAAACTAATTGCAGCAGTATTTAAAATCTCACCCTGTCCTCTCTAAGGCAAAAATCCCCTTCATTCCTGGGCTCTGTAACAAGGCACTTGTGTCAAAATGTGACATGACATGGTCTTTCGGATCATAAGGGGGTCACTAAAATACATATTTCTCATGGTCATTCAGAATCCCAGAAGACCACACTATGTAGAAAGTCACCCTAAATAAAGGAAAAAGTCCCAAAAGGTCCAAGACAGATTCCAACTATAGCACATATAAATAGGTTTCCCAAACAATTCTGATTTGTTGTCCCTTTCTTTGGTGTCTGAATATGAATTGACCCAGTTGGCTAACTTCAACTAAGAAAAAAAAATAACTGTCCTTGCTAAATATCCTTTCTATCAGGAATAAGACTAGGCTCAGCATTTTCTCTTGCAGACAATAGTTTTGTCTTTGTGTTTGACCTATGGAGCATGACCACAGTGCTTAACTGCACCTCCAGGATTTAGACACCATATGAACCTGTATATCTACATATAACTTATACTAATGTTGTATGCCATTTCTCTGCTTTCATGATAGGTTGGTATTTCTGGATGGTTTCAAGGAAGTCACAGCAAAAGATGAACTTTGGCATAGATATTGTTTAGAACACATACATATATATATTACATAAAGTGTTTATACACTTATCAATATTATAAAACATATCTACATGTATGTACATATGTGCTCATATGTATGTATATTTAATTCCAGTCCTGAAATCAAAGCTCCTGCACTACCAATGCCTTCTGCTTCTGACAGTGACATTGTGCTTCTGCCAGTTTAATTCCCTCACTTAGGAGTGCAAAAACATTCACCACTTCAACCCAATACATTTATACCAGCAAACCCTCACCTGTAAATATAATCTCTCCCTCTTCCCAAATCTATGCCATTATAGTAGCATAGCAAATGTATTTATGGAGATGACAAGTACATCTCAGAACAAATTTTGCTGACATAAGCCAGGTCTCCAGCAGGAAGCTTTGCTGGCAGAGTAAGAATTTACAGCAGTATTGGCAGCCACTGCAGCCAGCTGCTGAGCAGGAGCATCCATCCATCCCTACCCTCTGCAGCAGCTGCTGCTTTCTGCCCACAGCTGCAAATAGCTCCAAGGTCTCCTCAAAGAGTCTGATGATTTCAGCAGCACCAGCCACTAAAAACCTCCCACTCTGGTTACAATAGGAGTGATGAATCCTGCACTTTGAAAGATTGTCTTCTCAGAGCAGCAGCAGCAAATGAAGGAAGAGTAAAAGAGAAAGTGGAATCTCCTCAGAAGCACCTGGGAGTCCCTCACATTGGAGATAATGATTTTCAGGTCATGCTCAAAGCATGACAGAAAGCAGTGGGTGTTCCAGTGGTCTAAAATATATTTCTAATTCAGTGAAATTACAAGTTTATGAAGAACCTTTGACATTTGGTTGGTTCTCCCAAATCTTCTGGGGCTCTGTTTCATATCCACTGCAACCTCCATGTGGGCTCTCACTTCACTTCACTCCTGCTCTCACACCAGACACAATAGGTTTCTCTAACAAAAGACTTAAAAGGAGGACAATTGTTGCTAGTCTTTTCCACTGCTATACTAACTAGCTGTCCTAAGTATCACTCTGATATCCTTCAGGCTCTGCATTATCCAAATATAACTAACAAGAGCAGATATATAGTCAGCTTTGGGGCAAAGGACAACAACAGCACAGCTGTCCACATTTTCAGCTGTCCATTGAACAGGACAAAAAGACCAGGGAAAAAAGATTTTAAACATTTTATTTTCAAGTCAGTTGAAATTACTCAAGTAATTGCACATAAAAGCAATTATTCAAATGACGAGCTGGAAATTGGCATGAGGAATTATCCATTGTATGTAAGTATCCTTTACTTCTCTGTGTGCTCTTGACTTTTAAGATTTCCTGTGTTAAATTGACACATAGATACTGCCTTTCACACTGCTCAGTTTTCTTCAATGAGATGTTGGCATTATCAGTGTGACAATACTTGTGCTGAACAACAGGATCCCACTTTTCTCTAACATGTGGTACACATTTCTTACACTTCAGCTAGGAGGGAGGCTAAGGAAATGAACCCATAGTTCAAGGAAGCCTTCCCATTTCTTACCTTTCATACCACTAAGTGAGAACAGGCAGTCACTCACACTGCAGCCTGCAGAGCAACAGAAATACACAAAGTCCAGTCAGGAATCCATAATCTGTCCAGCATAATGTCAGACTTTGTTCCACCAATGTATATCTGCCTCTTTAGCCGCTGGTACTTCTGAGATTTTATTTCATTAGCATGAATGAAGAATAAGGCATACAATTTTTGGAAAAATATTTAATGGAGAGTTGATAATTGAAACAAACCCCCCACAATCCTGTAGTAAAATAAAGTCTTATAAAGTGTTTTCAGTTATTAACATTTCAAAAATATCAGGAAAATAGCCTCCTTATAACCAGTCTTAAAGGATTTAGTGGATTCACCAAAAGCCTGAATAGGCTCTATTGTTCAGAGATAATTTAAACCATCCTACACAGTTTCAGTAATTTAAATACCACTGGAGCACCAGCAGAGAAGATCTGCTTCGTTGTTTCTGATCACACCGGGGTCAGGGAGCAGTTCAGGGTAGGAAGCATCCCAGCATATAG
>VZTT01023360.1:3534-14043 GCA_013400855.1 Buphagus erythrorhynchus
TAACCATGAACATTGTGACTGTCCCCACCTGTGATAATAACGCAAAAGTTAAGAAAAAAAACATCTCCTCATCAGTTCCAGCAAGAGTTAATTTTCAAGATGGTCAAATATTTCAAAATACTGAACTAAAAATAGCAGTGCTCCTGTAAGTTGTTTAAAGTGCTGGAAAAGTTCAGTCTGTAAGAACAGGGTAAAGCCTCTCACACATGCACAAATTCAAACATGTACAGTCATTTCTTTGAATTAAATTCTTTATGAAAAAGGAAAAAAGAAAAGAGAAAAGCAGAGCTACAATTCTGTTTGCTCAGCTGGGTTCATGTTGCCAGTGAATGTTTGGCTTGAGCCCTATGGGTACCAAGCTGAACAAATGCAGTATTTATCACATTGTTAATTAAAATATTTCTTTTAAAAGGCTTCTTTTTTTTATGTTTTCCTTAAAAAAATTTTTATGGGGTCCTAGCTAAGGAATCCTGCCTGCAGGTACTAAGTTGTCTCTTTTCCAAAATGTTATCTCTATCCATTTGGGGAATAATAGAAGGGATACACAAACTGTTGGAGACCTGGGCTTTCCAGCTGGCATTTTCTTCTACTTTTTCCAGCAATTATTCTCCATGTAAGGAAGAAATCTATTATTTTCCTTACAGAAAGCATAAAAGCAAGCAAATAAGGAGAAATTAAATTAAAAACCCAGAAAGACAAACAGAACAAACACCAAATGCATTGGTGGAGTCATAAAGAAAAAAGAACCGAGATCTTTATCACACAAAAAATTACACTCAGAGCAAACAGCCTGCAATGGGCAAGGATGAAATCATGAAGGTGAAATTCTCTATATTTCACTTAAACTGTCCAGTTTTTAGCATCAGCCATGACAATCCGTGCATTTCCAGTACCTGCCTATGTTGGAATGATTCCCTTTTAGGAAAGCCTTCTATTTCCACAGCAGTCATAAGGTCAGCATAAATACTTGAGCACAGAATTTAAAAACCCCTAATTATTAGGTAGCTGTGGTGAATTTTGGCTTGGATAAAGCCACATTAATCACATATGGCATCTTTTGCCGTTCTTTCCATAAATAAATATTTGAGATCTGTCCTGAGATCTGTGGAGTGTTACCAGATGGATTGCATGGGATATTTTCACTCTCCTGAAGAAGGAATTTGCCTCACCTTGTCTTGGTTGTTCTTTCAAGACCAGCCCCAAGTGCTGGCCTGAAAATGAACCCTTCCTTCCCCATCTGTGTCTCTGCTGCCTCACAGCAGTTTTTCAGCTGCTCCACGGGAGCCAACGCCAAGGCTCCTTCCAGCTTTTCCTCCAACAGCTCCAGTGCTGGCCAGGGTTTGTCCAACAGCTCTGTCCTGTCTGAGAGCCAGCCTAGAGCACCACCAGGAGCTCTCCTAGAATGGGGAAGTGTTCTCCAGGCCCTGGCTCGGGGATTGACTGCTCCATTTCCCGAGTAGCACAGGAATGGTGCCGTCAATCAGCCCCTTTGCCCACCCTCCTCCTCTTGGGAATGGCTGTTGGTGCATTCTTGCTCCTCAGCCTGCTCCATGCTTGGCTTAGGACCTGTGCTAATTACCCCTGCTAATGAGCCCTGATCCAGGCATGGGTGGGATGGGAGGTTTCCCAAAGCCATATTATCTCCTCTTCTTGCCCACATCATTTAACACACATTTAATCCCTTCCAGAGGCCTCACTCATGGTGTTACTCTTGGATGGGGTGGGATGACCAAGGAGCAGGCTGTGCCACTCAGATTGAGCTATTTTTTCACCTTTCTTGTTTTTTTTTTTTTACCTGATACTGCAGCTTGATCTGTCAGGTGAGATATTATCTGTATGTCAGCTGTGTTCTGGCCATGTTAAAATATTTATACATATTTTAAATGAAGTTTTCCCCCATTTACGTGACCAGCCAGATGTCACAGTTTGTAACTACATTCCAGAAGTTTCTTGGTTAAAAACACGAAATCACCAGCAATTATATGTTAAGTGAGTGGTTCTAGCATTTGAACTCTCATCCAAATCCAAGAATTACTATTGCAGTTCCTGTCCTTGAGACCAAACAAACCAAAACAGTCAAAGGTGATTGCATGGTCACATCTGAGTATCATGATAAGCCTGCAACACAAAGCAATAACCAGAAATATCTAAAATAATAAATATAAGAATTCTGGAGGAAAATAATCTACTTTCCCAGCTCCTCTCCAAGAAGGTAGATTGTGGCAGAGAGCTGAAAATCATTCCTGGAAATGTTTTCCTCTGAGAAACCACAGATCCACTCTGAAGCCAGGGAGCATCATAACAAACATGATTTTGGAATTTGTGCTGCAGATCCAGCTCAGGCACAAAAATCAATCTTATTGGCTTCAGTGCATGTGGGAAAAGAGGGGCTGGAAATGGAGATCAATGACTTTGTAGTGGAGCACTCAGGGTCAAGGTTTCCCTCTTTTACCTCAGGTTGTCTTGCAGTGGAAATATTGAAAAATTGTTTTGTCCCTTAAGTGTCCCTTAAGGAGATAGCTCTTATCTTTTGGGTTCCTCAGGCAATCCCTCTTTCCCAGAACACTTTTAATCTGTCCTGTTTTTATCATCCTATGTGGCCATTCAAGCAGAGTTTTCATTCAGGGGTTTTCATTCCTTCATTTCATTCATTCCTCTCTGCCTTGTGGAGTCACCACAGGAGAAATTAGAGAAAGCCACTGAAATGTCTTGTTTAGTCTTTTTGATAACACAAACAAGGAAATTCCACCAATTTCTCCTCTCTTTGGCCAGCTGACACAAAAGTAGCTACATCATAATTTCCACAGTCATAAAATTTCAACTGCAGGCATAAATCTCAAAGAGAAACAAATCCACCATGCAATAATTCATTTAAGTGACTAGGCAGTCTTAATAACCACTCTCTCATTTTAAAGCTTAATTGTCTAAGAGTTTGTCTGTCAGAATAAACTTCCAAGTAGAATAATAACTAGACCATCCAGTAGCAACTGCTCAGTATTTTATAAACTGTTGATGTTTTTAATAGTTATTGTATAAACTGTGGATGGTGGGTGACAACACAGCATGTCAGGAGGTCTAGGGAATGTTGCAAAAGAAATGGGACACTGGAAATGTTCTAAGTTTCAGATTTGCAAAGAGTTTTGTATGAATTTATGAGCCCAGGAGAAGAAAGTCATGTAAAAGCCAGGTGGTTCATAAAAATTATCTGTGTTAGGTTTTCTGCTTAGGTAACAGAGGGAGGCATCTCCAAAAGGTGATTTTTTGGCAGTTGTGAATATTAAATTTCTGTCTGAAAATATTAGTAATGCTCTACTGATTACATGTGGAATTTTTAAAAACACATCTGAATAAATGCTTGACTTTGACATATCTGAGTCTTTGGGTTTGAGAACAAAATTACTGATGTGTGTCTGTAATTGATGACATCTGGAGAATTCTGACACTTGGTATCTCACTCTGACAGAGTGTTGCATTTATTTCTGTTCAGACGAACTTTTTTCTTTAATTCTCAAAGAAGAGAATGCAGAGAATTCCTTTTTTTCTGATAACCTTTTATCTACAGACATGACATGCAGTGGTAAAACACTTCAGCTTATTTTTATTTGCTGTGAGTGGAAGGAAGACCAGGAGAATGGTTTAAGAGCTGGAGGTGTTCAACTGTTGCTGGATAAAGGACATTCAAAATGCACAAACAGAAAACGAACATTCTGGCACTCCAAAAAAAAATTTGCAAATTTCTTTTCTGGAAGGCATTTCAGAATGCCAAAAATAGTAAAAATGCTTTTGAATATACAGAATTCTAGAAAAGGGTGATCCAGTTTGTTTAACGGACTAATTCAAATCAAAGCAGGTTTTTCTTGAAACAAATGAAGCTTTGCTGACCCATACAACACTCAGACCTCTTGGTATTGTTCTGTAACTGTGGATGCACAAGCTGAACTTGATTAATTGTCCAATAGAAATCCATGGGGATTTCTTGTGAAATAGCATTACCTGAAAAACATGTATATGCAGATTAGGTCTAAAAAAGAAAATCAAAGGAATTATTATACATATAGAGGGACAGAAAAGCAGGAGAATACCAAATTTAAGGTTCAATATCTGAGTGTTCTATTAAAAGTGAGGTGACATCAGCTCTGCTGTTTTCAGTGGGAGATGAATTTGTGGTTGGACCAGACAACTCTGAATTGTAGCCATGGAGGAAGAAATATATTGTAGATGGGATGAAGTAACCTGGAAATCTCATCCAGTGGCTTCCATTCTTTTGAATAATTTCACTTTAGCAAAGAAATGCATTAATTTCTCATGCAATACAATATAGAATAGATTCCTGAGCAATATATTGAAGGAGTGTAAAGAAAAGGAAGTAAATACATTTCATAAGTTTAACATGAATATGTATGGTGTCCAATTATGTGCACAATGCTCAGAAACAGGATGGAATTAATATTTAATTATTAGAACTTGCTATTAATTATTAAACATTTCCACATTGGAGATTTTTAAGGGCCAGCTTACAATAGAAATTAAAAAATACCACATACTTGTGAGTCACTGTCTGCCCAAACTAATATCTTCAGAGTGACTCATTCTGATGTATTTAGCCCATAAAATACCAGCATTTAAACTGTTCCTGATAATGCATTTATATCTCTTGGAATCAAAGTTTTGTCTTTAAACTCATCGTGAACTATAACACTTGTCTTATAAAAGCCCATCAGTTAACCATTACAGACCCTTTCACAAGAGAAGATGGAAGATTTCTTGTAAAATTTATTTCCCCATTAATTACAGGATTTTGTCTTTTCCTGAATGAATAATTTCTACCTCACAGAGCCAGGTTCCCAAAACATTTTTCAAGGCAGTTGAGAGAATAATGCAGCAAAGCACTTAAAAAGCAAAATCTGTTCCTCAGCACTGCTTTTATGTTTCCAATGAGTTGTTTTTCCTCCCTCTTGATGTGAAATGCCCAGTGCAGAGTTTCACAAGATCGTGGAATGGTTTGGGTTGGGAGGGACATTAAATAATCTGTTTCCATCCCCTGCCATGGGCAGGGACAGCTTCCACTATCCCAGGTTGCTTCAAGCCCCATCCAACCTGGCCTGGGACACTTCCAAGGATCCAGGGGCAGCCACAGCTTCTCTGGGCACCCTGTGCCAGGGTCTGACCAACCTCACAGGGAAAAATTTCTTCCCAATATCCCATCTAATCCTGTCCTCCTTCAGTTTGAAGCCATCCTCCCTTGTCCCATCTCTCCATCCCCTGTCCCCAGTCAGTCCTTCCCCAGCTCTCCTGGAGCCCCTTTAGGCTCTGGAAGGGGCTCTGAGCTCTCCCTAGATCCCCTTCCCTTCCCTTCCNTTATTAATTTACATCTTCTTTTGGTCCTTATTTTCTGTACCCTTACATGAAGTAACTACCCTACAGCTGCCAACTGGGATTCCACTGGAAATTCCTTACCAGCTGCTCATTCCTCTCTTTATTTGTCCCTGCTTGTTTGGCAGCTGGAAGGAATTGTGGAAGCAACATCCCACCTTCACATTCGGGTAATAAACCCTTCTCCAGCCTCAGAATTCTTCTCACTTCCCTGTGTGGTCACTGAGGGGGAAATGGCAGAAGATGTTCAGTGATCCTATGAGAGACATCCAGCTCTCTGGGACACATTATTATTTATAATGATTTGACCTCTGCTGGCTGCAAAAGCAGGGCAGGGTGACTATTTCAGTGAACACCCCCACTGGAGATGTTATAAATAGTCAGGCACCTCTCAGTTTGCCCAGTTCACTGCTCCAGCTCCTAAATCTCTTCCAAATTATTGCAGTATTTTTTTCCCCCAGCCATTAATCTGTCTAGTCTGCAGAGCAGAGAAAGAACAGCCTTATTTTATGTTTTGTTGTGAAACAAACAAAATACAAATAAAGCCCTGGAATAGCAGCTGGAGTTAATCCAGAATGAAACACTTGGCTTAAAATGGAATGTTTAAAAGGCAGCATTTAACCCCCTTTTCTTAACAATATGTTTCTAAATAAATAAAGGCTTTAAAACCAAAGACAATTGCTTTACTCTCAAAACGTCAAAGTTAATATTTCACTTTTAATAAGTATTTCACACTTTCTTCACCTTTTTTAGACAATTAGGAAAACTGTCTGAGTGTCCCCCCTCTTCCAAATGTATTTTCCAGTCATTTTTACTCCCTGCCAAAGAAAATCTTGCCCATTTCTAACTGCATAAGATAGAAGAGAATGTCTGGAGCCCATCAGCCTGACAGAGACAATAATCTGTAACAAGGAAGAGCCTGAAAATCTTTCTTAGAATCTTTAGTAAATCTGAAAAATCTCTCTATTTTGTGCCAACAAATTAGCAGTAGATTGAGGTTCAGTCTGTGTTGCTTTCCTTCTCCACTGGCCAAATATCTTCATTTATTTTCTGGGAATAAGGAACTGGTCAGCTGCTACAAGAGTTCATCCTTCTCTGCATTGCCCAATAAGTTTACAAATTACAGAAAACAGCTGAATTTCAGTTGTTCATAAGAGAATCAAAGCCATCTGACAGAAATGGCAGTGCAGGTGCAGACTCTGATTTTTGGGTCAGCAAAAGATGGATGTAGTCTAAATAAACCCGATAGAGTGATGAGGATAATTTGGATGATTAACAAGATTGAGACTAGCAAATATAAATACCCAATTATGCTCTCAATCAGAAGCTGCAGAGTTCAGAGTCAAAAGTTTTAAGAAAATGAGGTTTTAATGCAACTTTTCTAGGAATATTTTCACAAAGAAAATAGTGGAAGAATTCTAGGAAAATACATCTACAGAGGCTGCTCTCTATTTAATCACCTATTTAATTATCAAAATCTGTGTAGTGAAATCTTCACTGCCTGGTTTTAGAGGCTGCATAAAGGCAAAAAAAAAAGAAAAGTGTTGGCTGTAAAAACTGTGTCATGTAGGTGTATACCAGCAGTTCCAGGGACTACAATCAATGCACTAAGAGTAATTACAAGTCATGAGACACAAAACGTTGGGAATTGGAGCAGTCCCTGTTTGAACTCCAGAACAAAGATTCTGGAGACCTTTTTGCCTAAAAGGATGAAGAAACTGGAAAACAGAATGAAGCTCAAAACTTGGAAGAGAGTAAAGGAAGGAAATGCACTCTGCATTTCAGAATACTCATGAATAATTTATACATAAAATAACGTGAGAATAGATGTGTTTAGAAGGACAGTAGTGATGTAAATGTCATGGATTGATGTTTTTTTCCCATAATTTTTTCTTTCCACAGCCGAATTAGGGTCCTCATGACCTCTCCATCAGCAGTGGATGTCAGGAATCACTTTTGGAGGTTTTCCTACCTCCAGCTCTTTTGGCAGGTCTGGTTCTCTGAGTGCTCCTTAACCTGTTTCAACCAAGAAAAGATGATTCAGGAAAGACCAGAATTTTGCCCAAGAGGATGAGGGAACAGGCAGAATTCCAGTGGCAGACTTGAGGGAAGAGCAGGATTACATAGGGGCACACTGCAGTCAACGTGGCTGCTTGGGAATTCCAAATATTTAGTTCATAACTAGAGAAACTGGTTCAGGTTACCCTGCCCTTTGATTTAAACACAAGAAAACAGAGCACAACTGGGGATTTATAGGTCTTAAACACCAGAATCAGAGTGCTTGGGCAGGACAGACTTGCAGCACTGACATGGGGTGGGGGGGGAAGGAAAAAAATTCCACTGGAAAAAAAAAAAGCTCTAATATCCTGTTAGAACTACTCCTTCTGCACAAGGATCAGCATCCTTTCAAATTAATAGAGAATGACAAAGTATTATTGTTCTGAGAAATTATGCTAATGTCCCGTTCTCATTGTCTAGAGCTCTGGGAGAATAAGGTTCAGGACTAATAAATGTCCTTCACTAACAAAATCATGTAAAAAGTTCATTTAATCATTTAATAGTTCCAGGAATATATCTCTTAAAAGTCTTAAAGTTGTCAGAAAAGTCATTTACTTTCCCAAACACATGCTTATCCATTGGTTACACAGCCCACAGGATTCCAAGATGATCTGGAATATTTTAAAAGTTACTTGAAAAAAAAACAAAAAAACAAACAAACAAAAAAAACCTCCACTACTTTTACAAGTTGATCTCAATTCCAATATTCTTAGAATCAGTTTATTGTCTTGGTTTAACTGCTACACTGCCATCTGCCTTTTTTGCCTTATTTCCCTTATTCTTTCCTTCATGCAGAGAATTACCAGTGAATAGAAGGATGCTTTGGTGGCTCTTTTAACATTCTTTGCCTGACTGAAGTTCCCATGAACTTTAAAAGGATCTTTGTTCATCAGCAGTGCCCTTGTTGGGCAGTCAGAAGGGTCCTTATCCCTAAAGTCCAAGTGGATCCAAGCTATTCCGTGCAGGGCTTTGTGTTATTGACACATGAGCAGAAAGGATTTGCGCATTAGGAATGGGATGAGTGGAATCTCTGCTGTTAAACCTTTCCTTAGGTGGTCTTTTGATGCAGCTTAAAAGCCCAGTCCTTGTATAAACGACTGCTTCTCTTCACCATTGCAGTTCTCAGTGCCTTTGGAGACAGTTTAGATTCCAGTGTGGCTTTTAAAAAGAAGGTTGTGTTATTCAAGGGTAGATGGATGGTCTAAGTGCAAGCAGCAACTATTCCTTTAATGCTACTTCTGTTGGGGAAATATAAACTCTTGGCCCTGGCTTAGACTAAATGCTGGTCAAAATTATCTTCTGAGGGGTTGAGTGCTTCCAGTTTTCCATTTCACATCCTCATCTTTACAGCTTGCTGGGGCAAAATGAGTTTGACCTAAAGAAGTTTCCCAAGATCCTGGCTGGGTTCTTCTAACAATAAAGGAACCACTGTGGAGATTTTAGGGTTAGGTACCTCAGCCTTCTGTTTCATCCAGAGGTTTCCCCCTCAGCAGCCTGATCCTCTCCCACAGGGCAAAGTCAAATCCATGTGTAATATTGGCGTTACCCTTCACCTGCCCCCAACTATACCCCAAAATGGCCAACCTGAGGTAAGCAGAGCTTTGTCCTCAAGCTGGAGAGTCCATACAGGGATTTCAGGGAGTCTCCCTCTGTGCAGACATCCCAAACCCACCTGGATGCATCCCTGTGTTACCTCTCTGGGTGGCCCTGCCTCAGCAGGTGATCTCCAGAGGTCCCTTCCAACCCTAAGGATTCTGTGATCAGGAGGAAAGGAGAAATTGGAATGCTGAAGATGCTCAATCTCCTGAGCACATGGCAATGAAGAGTCCTCAACGTGTTCCTTTGCCACCATGTGCTCCCACAGCTCCTCCGTGGGGTCCTGCAGGGACATTCCCACCCCTCCATGGCTCTGAGGTTCCTGCAGCTGCTGTAACCCATCCCCTCCCCATTTCAGCTCCTATCAGCACTGCACAGCTTGTACCATTTGCAACAAGCTGGGTGAAAACCATTATAAAATATCTCGTGTCTCTTTGGTGGGATGGGAGCAAAGGGCAGAACTTCAGCATCACAAATGCAAAGGAACTTAAACACATCCAGAGGTGCTGCTTGTTACTTAAAGCATAGAGGGACAGAATGATGGAGTGGGTGAAGAATTGAAGGAGAAGAACTCAGGAGAGAACATTTCTATCTGATAGGCCAGAGGATGAACTTCTAAAATACATCTCACCCCTGTATTCTGTTGTAAACATTCTGATAAAATGAGTATTTAAGGGTGTAATATTATTATCATTGTCCTCTTGCAAGTCTTTCCAGGCTAAGCATCTTTTGTAGGTGAGCAAACAAAATTGAATAAGCCATGTTTTTCCCAGCTTTCATCCTTATCAAGCTACTTCAATTGCCAACAGTTAGAAACAAGCAATAAAATGGTTATGCCTGGAATCAATATTCAACACAAAGAGCATGAAAAGAATATCTATAAAAATATATATATTAAAAAATCACTGCTTGTCTAGATTTACTGGAGCTGCTTGTGCACTTCAAGAGGGAGAAAGAGGATCTGTGTTACAGATCTGTCATTGACCCACTCTTTACTACAAGCAGCTGCATTAATTACATTTTAATGCTGCAATCACCTTTACTCAGCACGAGGATGATGTGTTACTTCATGCACTTACATTATCAGTGTAGTTATTTAAAAGCAACATGCTGCCTTTATGTACCACCATTCCCACACCTCTCATTTTTCTCCTGCTCCAGCACAAGGAAGAAGTAGAAAGTGGGAAGAGAAAACTGAATCATGTCTTGGAGGGAAGATTCTGTGTGTAGGAGGCACCTCCTGCCTGTCTGAACTACACCTGAGCTCATTAGTGTAATACTAATTTCTCTTCTCTCAATTTCTGCTTAATATATTCAAGAGTCCAGGATTAAAATCCTCTCATCCTAAAGAAGAACAAGGCAGATGACTCACATTTTAAGAGATCTATGTCTCTGCAATGACTGGGAAAACTTCAGGAGGTTATTTTCTTTAAACCATAGACATCTGAATTTGGGGGAAATTAAGTCTACAGGACAGATCTG
>VZTT01023360.1:16737-48372 GCA_013400855.1 Buphagus erythrorhynchus
GATTGAGCATTGTTCTGGCATTAATTCTATTAAGCACCACATTTAATGATCATCTGTGCAGAAGCTCTGTGAGATGTGGGAGGAATGAGCAAACAAATTCCTGACTGCTAATCAATAAAGTGTAACTTCTGAAATCATGATGTGGCAACTTTTAAAGAGTATCTTCAAATCCTTCTTTTCACTGAGGTTCTCTCTCAGCTTTTCTTTGTCCAGCCTTTTCCACATAGACTGCTGTGGGATTGGCTATGTGGGACTGGAGTGATTTTTCTCTAGCTGGGGGAGCTCTGAGTGTTTTTCTCTGTTTATAAATGAAATAAACGATTTATCTGCTGCTCTGATCTTGTTATAGTACCTGTGCAAGCTGGAAAGCAGTTTTGGAATACATCTCCCTTCTGCCCTTGGCCATCATGGTCATGTTGAGGCACATCTCCAGTCCTCCCCAGATCACCTGGCAAGGGATGCTGCTGGTGGTGGCAGCTGCAAGGACCTCTGTGCCGGGAGAATTTCAGCTTTCAGGACTGCTTATCCTTCCCTGAAAGTTGTTTCCCATCTTCTACAGAATGGATTGGGTGTACGGCATGGAAATGGAACAAGGAATTTCTGTCAGCCTTCCCATTACCTCTGGCAACATCTAAAACTGCACTCTGATGTAATTTCAATTCCTAATAGAGAAAGATTAGCCATTAGCCTTTGGTTTAAACACTATTTTAAAAAATCACTATATTCATAAAGCAATGCAAGAGTGTATATATAAAACACAATTAAAATTACATACACACACACACGATGACTGTGATTTTTTTTGTAATCAAAACTTGTTATCTCTTACTTCACCCAGTCTCAAAATACATTTTGTGGAAAAGGAACAGCTCCAGCCAGCAACAGGATCAAATTTTATCTTACCATGCCTCAGCTGCCAAAGAACCAACGCATGCTTTGCTCCACAGAGTTTGCACAAGTCATAAGTGCTGTTCTAGAAAACCAACACAGTAAATACTCCTTTGTTGAACTATTGGAAAATGATGGAGTTACAGTCTATGGAATTCTCCTTGCCAACACTACAAAGAAATCAGCAATGCTTTAACACCCAGAGAGCAGCTGGAGTGTGAGGAATCCCCAGCAGCTACCTGGGAGAAGTGGAGATGGTTGTGACAGAATGTTGGGAGGAAATTACAAAGTTATGAAGAGTTAAAATACCTCTTTTAAACCAAAATTATAATGTGCAATATGCAGTCTGGAGAATGGAAAAAAGCCAGCCTGGAAAAATGTTTGATTTCTAAAGAATTCCATCAGAAGGTGGCAGGTACAATGTGATGGTCTGAGCCAGCAGAGACAGATGTTTATTTGTTTATTTTCTTATGTGTACCTAAGGGGTAAATATATTATTCAGAGATATATCCACACATATATATACAGAGGGATGCCATGAAAGGGGGCAGCTACCATGAAATAGGAGGCAGGACATAGTTCAGAAGAACAGGCAAGTCCCCACCTCCCCAGCTGCTTGAAATGTTTTAAAATATCTGCATTTTCACCACATGGAAAATCTCTTTTTCTTTGTCCATCCAGGTTTCTCAAAGGGTCTCCAGGGTGCCCACTTGGGTTTTTCAAGCACTTTGCTGAGGTTTCCCATCCCTATATCCACAGGTGTAACTCTTGGGGGTGGGGACCATCTGAACACCTCACTTTCCTCTGCTTTCACACTTAATTTAGGAGGATAATCCCCCTTGTCCCTCTCTCCCCAGTTAGCAGCTCAGCTTCTGAACCACTCCCTGGAGATGTTCATCTCTCAGCCTTGCAGAAAACACAAAGTTGTTTTACCTCTTCCAGTGCTGTTCTCCACCCAAAAAGGATAAAAAAACCCCATGAATTTAAATCATTCCTATCTACAACTAGCAGCATGACTATTCACTCTGGCATGTGAATTTACTGTCATGATAATGGCAAACTCTGCAAAACATGCAATATATATTTGCTATTCATATCTTTAAAATATTAGCTGGCACATACACAGTTTAGTAACTATGGCAACACTGATAAATTTGAAAATAATGGCTCTTATTTGCTTTTGTACAAAAAGGTCAAGGACTGAACACTTGGAGCACAAACAGGAAGAGCCAATTTTGAGGATTAACTGCTGGAATTGGTGGTGTTAGCATTCCCCATCCTGGTAACATTCATCCCTGGACACAAGGGACCCATTAGGGATTCAAAAGGGAAAATATCTCTCTTGAGTAGCAACCAGCAGCCATGAAATTTCCAGTTTCTATGAAATGTTCGATTTCCTCTTATGTTTCCCTCGACCTTTGAGTGATTTCATTTTCCTTACAATCACCCTAATGACCTTAAAACTTTCCCAGAACTGGGATAATGGGCTATAGTATGACTCCACACATGGACAAATATTGACAGAGAACATGCACATAGGAACTTGCTGCGAGCCCTGCTAGGCCTCCACCCTAATTGTTATTGCCAGTACCTGTGGCAGGCTTTTTATCAGAGAATTAAATACCCTGGCATTGCCTCATGCTGAGCAAACAGGGGCTGCAAACCCAGGAAAATAGATCTGGATGACCTCAGCTTGGACATAACCTGGCTGTGCTGAAGTCTGTCCTTTTATATGATTTAAAGCCAATATCTAAACAGGCTTTAAATAAAAAACTAGCTTTAAATCAGAAGTGCTAAGGAGGAGTGGCTTCAGGGCTGGAGTAGCTTAAATAAGAAATATTTCAGATATCCATGGTTTTTCTTACTTGTGTCAGGGACAATTTGCCATCAGCAGGATTTGTCTGTGCATGAGAGTGCTCAGGGTGCTGAGTGGGAGAAGAAGAGCTCTGAATTTCAGGAGAGCTTCAGTGGATGCAGCAGAACAAAGGGGCAAAGCCCTGGCACAAATGGGCTTTAATGATATTTAATTATAAACCAAGAGAAACAAAGCACTGCCACTTGGCAAACAAAGGTAGGATGGGAATGCAACCAGGGCTCCACTGGACTCAGCCCCAGAAGAAAAGGTTTTGGTGAAGCACAAGGTATGAGAGAAATTCAGACTGGGCACCAGGAATTTCCCCATCACTTTTCACAGAAATCACAGAATTCCAGAATGCTTTGGGTTGGCAGGGACCTTGAAGATCATCTTGTTCCAGCCCCTGCCATGGGCAGGGACACCTTCCACTGGAAGGAAGGTTCTGATGGGTGATTAAACAGGATGGGCAAGGTCATCATCTCCTCTGCTCTGGACACTCTGGGGCAAGAAGCACATTGTCCTGATGGGTTTCACAGGATACTTTGGTAGCACATTGGTAGGTGCTGTGAAAATGTAGAGCTCCTGTTTTCTGCAGTGTTAAAAAAGAGGTGAGAATGCTCAGCTGCTCTCTAGGGAAAGCATAATTCATCCAGCCAAGGTTTTTATAATTATTTTTGGGTTTGATTGCAGGGTCTACAGGGTGGGTCTCAATATTCCTCTTAGTGTCAATCTCAGCAGAGCTGGGCAATAATTTCCCACTGTCCTCCCAGTGCTTTGGATCACCAGGGATGAAGCTGAGGAAGAGGAGCAGCTTGTAAATCTGTCACAGCAGAATTTTTCCCTCTGCTCCCAAGCACACACACGTGCTGGGTCTTGTGCTGGATGCAGGAATCTGACACACCAGAGAGTGTGACAGATAACATATGTTAGTCTGAGCTCTCATTCCCCAGCCTCAGGAAGTGCTGGAATGTTTCTTTGAATTGAATTGCAATTATCTCATGTGCTTGGCAATTTCAAACACTCTGTGCGTGTGTAGCACAATCTTTTTACAGATTATTACATAAAAAAAAAAATGGAAGTAATCTAATCTAATTTTCTGCATAGCAAAAGTTATTGGTGCTTCCTAAATTAATTCCTGTTGAATTAGTACTTGTTTATGTGGGGAAAAAAAACCCCAAATTAATGCAATACCCCCAGAAGTAATTTTCTTTTCATGCCTGAAGTCCCTCATATCCCAGAAGTAGTTGTTCCAACTGGCAGCTAGATCCACATTGTTCAAAAGGCATTTTCATCCAAAAATATGGATTTTGTAGAATAATTTTAGAGCAAATTTACATTCTATTTCTTGATATTATTTTGGTTATAACCTCCACTTTTATTCTGATTAAATAACTGCTAATCAAGGCAATTTTTGCATGATCCAGAGAGAAGGATTGTTGATTTGTCACCATTTTGCTTGTGAATAAACACATTAAATAACACACCAGTCATTTAAAATCATTTCTAGTTTCTAACTGCTTTTGTTGGTCCATTTTTCGCTATGTAACTTTTGAATATTATTATACATGTTTGATCAAATTGTGTTTTGTTGGTTATTATGCTGGCTGTATCTTAATGGCAGGGTCGCTCACGACGGATTACATTGTGACATCACAAGACTATTGTTAACTGAGAATTGCTTGTTGAAAGCACAAATTATTCCTTTCTTGACCAAATTTATTTAGTTAGTTTTGTCATGACATGGGTCACAGGTTTCCAGAGGAATAGGATAGATTTTTAAGCACAATTTGTAAACTCATAAAAGTTTAACAATACATTTAATGAAATGAAAATAGGATCTCCTATTTCTTACAACCTAAACCCAAGAGTGAAGAGTGTGATTCCTGCTCACCCACCAGTAAAAATTAGTAGGAAGGACCCCAGACCCACAAAAATTATCCATGTGGTGTTTCCTGTGAATTTCTGTATTCCTAAAGTGAGGAATAAAATGAAGCACATTGAGCAGAAAATATTTTCCTTATGGAAACTCCAGCCTGGGGCAGAACTGATCTGAGACAAATTGGAAACGGGGAGAGCTCTGCCATGGGGAAAGCACTGGAGCCATGGTGAAAGAAGGAACCACATCTGCTGAGTCTGATTCTTTAATCTGCCTTTCTAGTTCAGCTCCTGGAGAAGGAACAGCCAGGCATGCATGAAATCAGGCATGGCAAAATTCCCTGTGGAAAAGCTGCCTGTGGGGTTTGGCTGGAAGTGGCAGCAGCTGGGAGATGCAGGAGGTGACAACAGTGCACAAGGGACAGAGGATTTTCTCTTTTATGCTTTCCTGAGGTGGTGGATAAAGAATTCCTGCTTAGGTAGCTCACTGTGGTGCTCCAGCCCCATTCCCAGCTCCATTCCCTTCTCTGGACACGTTCCAGCCCCTCAGTGTCCTCCTTGTATCAAGAGGCCCTAAAATGACCCCAGGATTGGAGGTGTGGCCTCACCAGGGACAATCACGTCTCTGCTCCTGATGGCCACACTATTTTTGACAAAAAGCTGACAATATTTCATTGATTTTGGTGGACTTTCAATGCAACCCATTCTCATTATCTTAAATAAATTCCATGAATCCCTTGGGATCTCAGTGCCAGCACTGAAAAGTTGTCTTAAAAGTACACAAAGAAATTAATAATCTTAGCAGTGAAGTAACGAACAAAATGTCATTGTTTTTGTACTGTTGGAAGCCTTTATTTATTTAAGGTATTTTTAAATAAAGATTTAAGTTCCATTTTGTAACAGCAGTCTCTGAGCTTACACAAAGATGTGTTTTCATCCAAAATAAAATGTCACCTTCTGTTCCTGAGGAGTTTGATAAATACTGAGAGAAAGAAGTGGCTGCATTTTGTTTGGACAGACATGAACATCATCTAGCGAAAGAAAAACAAGTAAAATCAACCCCAGAACAGTTTGGTGAGAGTTCCATTCATCTTTATTTTGCAATGCCATATCCTGTTAAATCTCAGATGTTTGGGTCAAAATATTTGCCACATACCCAAAACATCCAAATTCAGCCTGTGAAGAGGCAGCTCAAGTTTTTGAGGTTTCAAGTCCAGTCTGGTCCTCATCATGATGCTGATATTCCACTGTTGGAGGAACTCGATGGTTCCCCAATCCCTGCTGGGCTAAAGGTCGGTGATTAAAGCCTCAGGGCAAAGGAGGAGTGGGATTTGCAGCCCTGGAGAAGGGTTCTCAGGCACAAAGAGGTTGTGGTGACCCTTAGTCTGACTGAAGAGGCACTGACTTTGGTGTAGAAGCAATTCATGTTTCCTCAGGGTCACTTCAAGTGAGGTATTGAGTGGTGTCCCTTTAAATTAAATATGAAATTACTTGCAAGCTTTTTTATTTATTTATTTGTCTACTTATTTATTTATCTCCTGTGAAGACAGATTTCTCAGTGTAACCTGCTCCCTGCTACTCATGCTGTGAAATTCAATCTCAGTGACACAATTAATCTCTTTCTATCAGTGTCAGGAAGAATTAAAACATTTTTAAGCTGATAAAGCCTGGAGAAAATTATCTCAGACCATGCAATCCTAGATTCTTGCCGATAGAACACCTACAGTAAATTCTGAGTTTTGGAATGGGGGTTCTGAGGATGTTTTCCTTCAGAATATTCATCTTGCTTAGAGTTGACACATCAGATTATAACTGACATTATAATTTGTACACTAACACTTCAGGATCTTCTGTTTTTGAATATTACTTCAATAAGTTATTTCTCCTCCTGTTTCTCCAAGGAACTCCTGGTCAGGAAGGGCAGGAACAGCAGGAATTCCCTGCTGGAAAGGATCTGAATATGTATCCCCCTGCTAAGAGCTGGCATCAATTTCCCATTTGCAGATACAAACTCTGCAGAAAGATGTGCAGGAGGAAAAGGCAACTTCCTACACTTGCCCTGCTACCTTTGCTGCAGAATGACATTTTGGATTGCAGCAGAAGAACATTTTGGATTGTTGGAGAAGGACATTTTGGAATGCTGAAGAAGAACATTTAGGATTGCTGGAGAAGAACTTTTTGGATTGCAGCAGAAGAACATTTTGGAATGCTGAAGAAAAACATTTGGGATTGTTGGAGAAGAAGATTTTGGATTGCTGGAGAAGAACATTTTGGATTGCTGGAGAAGAACCTTTTGGATTGCTGCAGAATATTTTGGATTTCTGCAGGAAGGAGAAGTGGTGTCTGATACCCTGCCAGTGCCTCCCAGAGCAGCAAATACACCCTGGCTCATTCCTTGTACAAGGCAAGCAGCCCCTGGGGGATGTTGTATCCCTTGTATGAGGTCTTTTGGAGAGCTCCACAAAGAGAACTTTCTGATGCCTCTGCAGAAGTCTGAGCCTGAAAACGTGCAGCTTGTTGTTAATATTAAATTAATTCTTTGTTGTTAATGCTGTGGTGGGTTGACACTGGCTGGATGGGCAGCCAAGTCATTCTGAGACTCCCCTCTTCAAGTGGGCAGGGGAGAGAAAAGTTTCATGAGTTGGGATAAGAATAGAGACACATCAGTCACCAAATGCAGTCCCAGGCAAAGCAGACCTAAAGTCAGGGATGTTAATTGAATTTATTATCAACAAACTCAGCATGGGATAGTGAGAAGTAATATAAATCTTAAAAACACCTTCCCCCCATCCCTCTCTCCTTCCCAGCTCTCTGGAGGATCCCACCAGAGGTGCAGGGAGATGGAAATGGGGGTCTGTGGTCATTCACATGTTTCTCCTGTCACGTTTTTAGGGAAAGGAGCCAGAGTCCTTCCCCTGCCCCATTGTGGAGTCCCTCCCACAGGAGACAGCTGATCTCCACATGAGATCTATTATCTGCCTCATAATGATGGAAAAAATATTCCTGCCTCTCATGGAAGGTGAGACACCAATGACTGAACTGCCTGACCACGCCAGAGGGAGCTGGATCACAGATTGATGGCCAAGGCCATCAGTCACCCAGGCCAAGAGGGTCCTTGCTCATGGGGCAGGGGGCTGAGGGTAACTCGAGCTGCCTCACCCCTGAGAGCCCTGCTGGCTGCTGGGACTGGCCTGCTCATGAGCAAACACTGCTGAGGAGGAGTTCTGACCTTTTCATCTGCTGTTTTGTCTCCCACATAACATTACTGTAGGCCGTGCTCATGTCTGTTCATTTTTTTCTTCTTGACAGATGGTCTGATACAGCCCTTAATTCTTGACAGCAAAGGAGCAATATATATTTCTCTGACATTCCTCTTTATCTTAATTTATTTTACAGTACTTCAGAGTCCCAGAAGTATTATTGTAAAACTTGTTTTAATGGTACGCCTGAAATCCCAAGAATTAAAGTCAGTTGAAGGAGAATATATGTGATATTTTATGATGATGTTAAGGAGTCTCTCCCAGGTTAACCAATCTGTATCACTAATGTTCTCCTTCGGGGTTTTCATTCTTTTCTGACTCTGCTGCAGCTCAACAAGATGTTTCTATCTGTCAGTTAATTCTTCCAAGATCCTCTCCTTCTTTTCATTTTGACATGTAAATGTAAATTACCTTGCTGGTGGGATTTGAATAACTTTCAGTTCAAATTTTAGAATTAGGATTTGAAAGTTTAAATGTGGTGATAGGACAAGGGGGAATGGCTTAAAACTTAAAAAGAGGAGGTGTAGACTAGAAGTTAGGGAGAAATTCTTCCCTGTGAGGGTAGTGAGGCACTGGAACAGCTTCCCAGAGAAGCTGTGGCTGCCCCTGGATCCCTGGAAGTGTCCAAGACCAGGGCTTGGATCACCCTGGGATAGTGGAAGGTGTCCCTGACCATGAAAGGGATGGAACAGGATGAGTTTTAATCTCCCTTCCAACTCAAACAAGTCTATGATTTCATGCTCCTTGTCCTTGATTTTTTCCAAGGGTCATTCCCACCACACACTTCCCCTTCAAGGGCTTTGTGGCTTTGTTAACTCATGGTTAAACCACTCAGAACATTCTAAAAACTCTGTGGACTCTGCTAAAACACGAATGAATGCAGTATTGATTGCCCAGGATGGGCATTCAAGCATCACCTCAGGTAAAGCTCTTGTCTGGTGCTAGAACACACTGTACTGTCAATTAGTGCAGCTGAAAACACTTGCCAGTGTTGGCTCGTCCCCTTGAACTGGGATAGGAAAGCAGCTGGATCAATACATTTGACATATTTTCCATTACCACAGTAAGGTCAAAGTCATTGCTCACCCTGGTGAATTCCTGAGCTGCCAGGCTGACACAGCAGCAAAATGTGGGGAAGAGACACAGCAGGTCTGCAGCTCAGCAAAATTATCTCATCAAGGAGATCAATTATCTAAAAATTAGATAATTGGGGGAAAAAAAATCCCATAACCTCAGCTTTCAGTGATGTCCACAGAAATTAAGAAATGCCGTGTTTTGCTTGTGTCTGCATCACATTTGAATGCTCCTGAAGTCGAGATTTTTTGGCTGGAGAAACCTTCAATGTACATCAACTCTTTTCCTTTTTCATGGTGGGAGGTAGAAAACCAATAATATTTAGGCTAAGGAGCCTAATTGCTATCAATTTACTTGAACTCTTGTTCTGGAGTATCTCTTGGCACAGTTTTCTATCTCAATGTCTCTCTCGTGGTGAAGGGCCCAAAACTGACCCCAGGATTTGAGGTGTGGCCTCAGTGGCCAGCACAGAGGGACAATCCCTGCCCTGGTCCTGCTGGCCACACTGTTGCTGGCACAGGCCAGTGTCATTGTCCTTGGACAGCTGGGCACTGCTGGGCTCGTGTTCAGCCCCACATCCAGTAAAGGATGGAGATTCTCCTCAGCCTTCTTTGTTGTTGATGTATTTGCAGAAAACTCTCCTTTTATTCCTGATTTCCACACCAAACTCTTTGTTGAGCCAATTCTATCTCCTTATTTTTTAAATTTTCTATCTTTTCCTTGGTTTGAATCTTGTGAGCCACAGGCACTGACCTTGTTTCTGTGCTATTTCTCTGACACTCTGCTGGGACAACTGGAAAGACATTAAGAACAATTTACCCACATAAGTTTCTACTTTCCAGCAGCTATGCAGAAATGAAGCCTTTAAATTTGCTTTTTTTCAAAGACAGCGTAGATTCTGGAGCCCTGTAACTAAACCCGATTTTTGTGGGATGGTTTTGTGTTTGGGATGGTTTTGTGTTTGGGATGGTTTTCTCACGGGTCTCAAACAGCTGAGGCAGAGGAGAGTGAGGAACCAGGGATCTCAGTCAGACTGAATGAGAGTGTTTTTAGCTGAGGGGAAATGCAGCTCTCTTTTCTTTTGAGGTATTATGAAATATCCTGCTGTGATTGCCATGTCTTTTATCTCAAACTGGCTCTTAAAGATGAGAGGTTTTCATAGGTGCACTGATCGTGAGCATGAATTTGTGATGATGCCCAGAACACAATAAGAGGAAGAGTGAGGAGAGTGTAATGAAGGACAGCATAAATAAAAATAAAAGTGAGCACAAAGTGGAAAATTCTCAGTGAGGGGATAAGGGGGTCACTTCCCTGCAGAAATGTTGGTTAATATTACTGAGCTTAGTAAACTGTTGTGGTATTGCTGGGTGTGATGCTCTTGTTGGGTATTTCCTGTGCAGGTATCCTGGGCTTGTATTGCAGATCAGACCCAGTAAGGGCAAATTTTTATTAGACCTTCATTAGGTTTAATCATCTTCAGCTTCCTATGAACAGAATATCTGTGATTTTTAGTGGAAATTATACCCCTGCAAAGACATTCAGTAAACCTACACCATCTCACCACTACAGTCTGACACCTCTGAGGTATGTCCTGTCTCCTTAAAATTGTCCACAGAAGGAAGAATGAACACAAATCACTGGCAGGAGAGCAAAACAGCTTCTTCTGAAAGACTCCAGAGTGGATGGCTTGGATTGCCTTGTGCATGCACTCACCTTCTTGTCCTAATTTTGGAAAGGAATTGAGGCAAAATCAGACGGAATCAACACAGTGAATAAATAATGCCTTGTCTTTATATAGCTTTTCTATACCTCAGTCTCAGAGTCCTCGTGGCAGTGCTATTCCAGGCACTTTGCACCTTATGTAACAGAGCTGTCCTACTGCTGACTTTGAAATGGATTGCTCTTGGCCTCCAAATCATCTCCTGACAGAGCACACCACAGACCCTCAGCTGCTGCCTCCAGCAAGCTTTACTGCTTGCTTGTGGTTTAGTTTTAAATGTTTTAGTTTTAAAAGGAAACGTGGAGATCGTAGTTTTCCAGGTGAGCTTGAGCTGGAAGATGCATATCAACAGCAGAAAAACATTGGAATGAGAGAATTTATCCCCACACACGTATTATTTTCCTACTGTATCATCAATAATATCCTGCATAAAATGAGGGAAAACAATTAAATTCACAACTCTGTGTGGTTTGCCACTTCTTACTTTGTTGGATTGATAGCACAGATGATTGAAGTGACTCGTCCAGCTTTTCACATCACCCCAGGCATCCTGTTGTTTAAGGAGAGAATAAAGCACCTCCAAGGTGTAATTTCTATTATCCAAGAAGGAATATACAAGAAAGCTTGAGTGCATGACTGGTTCTACAGTGATGTGCTATGTCTGTTGCATCTATAAAGTGAAATATTCTTAAGTTTAATTCTATAGGAAACAGCTTTCCTTCTGAATAATAGTTGTAAGTTTTAGATATAAAGATTTTTCTCATCACCAATCTGCTCCAAAAAGTGACATTTTCCAAGTTCTTGTTTGTAGACTCTTAGGGGGTAAAAAAAGAGTGTTCATACTAACTAACTATGTTTATTTGATAATTTTAGTTTTGTACTTAAATTATTTTTAATAAAGTAGCTCAGTTTTGTTCTTAATATAACACAGACTACAAGTCATCCAGAAATCTTGAAAGCGAGAGGTTTTCTTTTACCACTTTATTTTTTACACACCACAGGAAAGAACACAGTGTTCATCTGAAAGCAGGAGAGCTTGTGCCTGATTATCTCCAGCTATTTAAATACTGGTTCTTATTATACAGCAAAATATTGCATGCATTTATAAATTTTTTATTCTTATTCTTCCAAGCTGAGGTAATCTATTTATTGATGTGCCATAAATCATTCTGTTCCACATCCTAATGCGTCAAAAGAAAACATATTGGGTGACAAAAATCAAGTGCCCATTTAACTCAAGGACATAGTCACTGGTGTTCTTCACAAATACCATATTATAAATATAGAATTATAAAGGAAATTTATCCTGAAAACCAAAGAACTCTGAAAGGTCATATCAAGCATTTTTTTTTTCCTGCTGTTCCCATGAGGGACCATTTTTATCATATGGTCTAAACACTGAGCCCTAAGTGAAATGTTTTGTGTAGTAACTCATGGGGTGAAAACAATTATTCTCCTCTTTCATGGGAGAACAAATATGGCTGAGAAATGCAGCACAAAAACACTTGTGAGCTGGCATAGACTAATTAGGGAATCAATTATAAGTAACATGACTGATGGAGGCAAAGCAGAAACATCTGTGTGGCACACTGGGAAAGATTGGGCTGATCATGTTTACCCATGGACAGAGGGGGAATTTAGATATTTATTTGTTTTATTCATGCTAAACCTGCAAAGTGAATGATGTTAAATTTTAGAATTTGGTTCCAGGCTTGAGCAAAGCCAATGATAATTAAAGGTATTAATGTCTCCTCTCTCTTCCTGGGATGGCTCTGTCCCATCCAAATACCTCAACCCCGAGGAGCATTCACTCATGAGCAAAGGGGCAGCCCAGTGCTGGAGCTGGAAGGGTGAAGTGACCACATTCTTTTGGGAGGAAGAACTGAATTCAGCCCTCTGTGTATTAGCAATGATATATAACTTGTTTTAAAGCTCTCTGGCCTATTTTATTTTTCCCTCCCGTGGTTACATCTGTGGATCCTTCTCTCACATCCAGTGGTGATTTGTTATTGCAAGCAAAGTGCCATGGTGTTGTTACCTAACCTAAACCTCATCACATTTTTGTGGCCTTTCCTCTAAACTTATTAACCTCAGTTCGAGCTGTGGTCTGCTTGACATTCAGAACGTTGCAGGTGTTCTGGATACTTGCTGTGTGTGACCAAGAAACCTGGCCCTGCTGTGAGACATGGACTAGAGAGTGGATTTGTGTAACAGGAAGTGGTGGAACAACTCATTTGCCTCAGACTTTTGAGACCACAAACAGAAGCAGATAAAATTACAATTTCCCACACTGTCCAGTGTCCTGGCTTGTGGCTTTTGCTGGCATCATGAAGAACATCTCATTTAATCCACAAAATAAATGTGGCAGAGGGAAATTGTTGGCAGCAAGAAGAGGAGCAATTTTGGATTCATGATTTTGAGTTTCTCACTGAAAGCCAACTCTTCTCAACAGCTCTCCCCAATAAAGTGACTGCCACAAGAGAAATATTTCTATTCATCTGCTTAGAGAGATGCTCCTTCTGCATTATGTCCTAAAAAAGCTAAAAATGTGCTCACCATCCCTCAGAAGTTTTCCTCAGGGCAGCAACTGCTCTGATCATCCCCATTACTACATCTCTGACTCCTGGCTTCCAGTCAGAGGAGAAAAATCATATTTGCTTGCACACTTCAGAGTTTTGAAAAACTTGCTGCTGTGGGAGACATCCAAGAGGCAGAACATGCAGCTGGTCTGCCCTGTTTGCCATGGACCACATCAGTCCAATTCCTTCGGTATTTGTCATGTCTATGGGGTTAGATTACTACACTGAATTTTTTAATGAATGCTTTATCAGTTCCTTTCAGCCAGGATTCAAACTTCCTCTCTCTGCCTTCCTTTGCTGCCTGTAAAACTCCATTTCCTTTCCCTTTCTGGGCAGAGGAGATAAAGTGGTTCAGAACTGGGCAGTGTTTGTTTGGGGCCAGCTAAAAGTCCCACAGAGAGACTGGCTGATAAACACCAAGAAATAAATGAATTTGATTGAGGCTTTTTGTCTATTAGTTGTGGGTTTAATGAGGAAAATGGAGTCACCTGGGAAAAAATCATAGCTCAAACTGAAAGAGGGGAAATGTAGGTAATATGTGAGGAAGAAATTCTTCCCTGTGAGGGTGGTCAGACCCAGGTACAGGGTGCCCAGAGAAGCTGTGGCTGTCCCTGGATCCCTGGAAGTGTCCAAGGCCAGGCTGGATGGGGCTTGGAGCAACTTGGGATGGTGGAAGCTGTCCCTGCCCATGGCAGGGGTGGAACTGGATGATCTTTAATGTCCCTTCCAACCCAACCCATTCCAGGATTCTGTGAGTCTGTGGTTCATTATTCCACTGGTGGATTTAAGGGTATTGCATTCTTTAGTGTGCAGCACACTCGTACCCTGGAGCTATAGCTGATTGCTCAATCCCTGTCCTCACCACTTCTCTCTCCCCTCCCAGGTCCATTTAATTCCAGGACTTGGGAAGCCTGTAGGCAGAGAGAGGGAGAAAAAGGAGAAATAGGGGAAATGGAGTCAGAGAAAAACTGTGAGGTGAGGGGGTTCATGTGGTGTGATTTGAGTTCCAAACCAAAGGTGAAAGAAGGAAGCTTGAATGAAATCAAACCCAGCTCAGCGGGGTTTGATCAGCTCTGGCTTGTCAAACCAGACAGGGAGAAAGGATACTGCAATGTTTTACCAGAAGTAAAGTTCCCTGAAGAGAACTTATGACAGCTGAGGAAATTAAAGATTAATAAAGTCAGAACCAGCAGTGATGAGGGACAGCAAACATCTACATCTGGGCTTAGTGGAGCTGTACAGCTGGATGGAATTCAGAGGTTTTTGAGGTGTGGGAGAGCAACAGGATTTGGCAAAGCATCCCTGTGAAATGGAAGATTAATGGGGGAGAGGTTGATCTTCACACAGTCCGTGTGACAAAGTTGAGGACAAAACCAGGAGAGCTTAGACAAGATTATATTTGACTGTGCCAGTCATCCTAAACCACCAAGGAGCTCAGCCTGTCTCCCTCAGACAAATTGTGAATCCTGATAAACCCATGTGCACACTTCAAACAGATTGAAACCCAGTGTAACTAAACCCATATTGAATTGCAGACTGGTGCAAGGTTATTCCAGTTAAAACACAGCATTCAAAGGGGAAACATTAAAATAGGCTGAAAAAACGAGCCAGAAAAAAAAAGTATTGTATTAAAAAAAACCCTGTATATGGGCTAAATCAGCCTCCTAAAACCATCTCCAGGAGGCTCAACACTGATTTCTCTGCTGTTGAGGCAGAAAATCTGGAGCATAGAGGAGTGAAATAATTCCTAAGAAAGCACTGGAAGAAATCAGAAAGCCTTGCTGAACTATTTGTTCTCCTTACTACATCAATTTCTTCCTTATTCTCAAGAATGAGCTGAAATTGTAAAATATTCCAGGTCTTAGTTGCACTTGGTTCATTGTGTATGTCTGTAAAATCCCTTTTTTCATTCTGGGTGGCTTGAAAGGGAAAAGAAATATTTAGTGACAGGTTCTTCAGACCACTTAAACACCTGCTTTTTCTCTCCCCAAATTATTATTTATTATTTCTTCCCCTTTTCAATGAGTTTAATGATATGGTACCATGCCAAATTTTATTGTGATTCATTATTTCTCTTTGAGCATCTTTGAGTAGGTTATGATGTTAATAGGGAGCAAAGTCGAACTCACAAGGACAGGAAATGGAGAATATTCCCTCTTTTTCTTCCCCCCTAGAAAGTTGTGCAGAATTACTTTCCTTAAATGGGAACAGAGACTGAAAACCCTGCCAAAGCCCAAGCTCAAAGGTAAATATTAGTGTCAGAGTACAAGTAAGGAAAACACTTTTAATTTTATAGTGCCTTTCATCTGAGTGTTTCAAAACATCCCCAGATATCGATCAAGATTTTCTGAGGGATTTTTAATAGGTCAATCACGTCAGTATGAATTTCCCATTACAATATAAGAGGTGAAAAGCCACTAGAATGGAAAGAATGCATTCTGTGGATTGTTTCTAAGGGCTGAGAAAGAGAAATCAAAATATAAGAGTTCAATTATTTTTGTAATAATGAGGGTTTTTATGCTTATGTGTGTGTTTAAGGGGGTGTTTGGTGAGAAATCCATAAAGAAGAAGTTCCTGAATTCAGAATTCACCTTTTTATGTGATCCATTTGAAATAAAATTGGTGAGGTTTAAATAAATAAACTTTATTTAAAAGTTATTTCATAGTCCATTGGAATAGCAGATTAAATGATGTTGAAATCAGATATAATGGAATTTGTTCATGTTCTTTCCTCATCCTGATTCCAGCAGTTACTCAGACCTTTGGCCAAAGATTTTTGCCCTTCCCATTGCTTGTGCAGGTTTTTCCTTAACCAGTTTTATTCCAGCTGGTGCCAGAACATTCATGTTTTCCACAAGATGCCTTTTCCAACCAGATTCCTTTTGGGTTTGGAGAGTTGAACATAAAGATACAAATACTTTGCACTGTTGGTGTGGAGGTTCTCTCCAGAGTAACCTATGAGTAGAATGTAGAACACAAATCAAAATTCAATCAGTCAAAATCAACCCAGAATTTGATGGTGTGGTTTCATGATTGGTGTGGTTTCTAAATTAGTTGAACATTTATATTCTGTTGTGTGAGCTCAGTATCCAAAGGGATTTTCTCACCTTTTTAAAAACAGAAGCCAGATTTAGGGGGAGCAGTATAAAAGCTAAGAGAGCTTGAAGGCAGAAAAATTTCTCTCCACTGCAAAACTTAAAACAAAAAGCAGGAAGGCTGGAGGAAATCTTTATTATTCAGGAATGTAAAACACTGTAGATGGGGTTATTACTCTGACAGTTGGAAGGAGAGTTCCATTAAATTTTGCAATTTAAGGCATTTTCTTGTATTCCAATTGAATTCTTGGGGAACAAATTTCTGGGAACTATATGCAAATGACACTCGAAAAGTTGTCTTTTTAATTTTTTTTTTCCAAAACCCAGTTTCTATAAAGCTTTAATAGTGACACAGGTGTTGTTTAAAAAAACTAAGAGGTAATTATGGGAGATTTGGAGGGTTACTAATGATTCTCAGAGAGAATGAGAAGCAATTTGGTCGTGCTCTGCTAATGTGTGAAGTGATTCATAAGGGGAGCAGTAATGAATGTTGTCACTTCTAAACAAAACAAAGCACTTGTAAAGAACATTGATCTGTCCTTTTTTTCCCCCCTGGAACTTAGATGGATGAAGATTGCAACATCAGCAAGTTTAACTAAGTTAACTCAACTCTACCAGCTACAAACCCTTCTTCATAGATATTTCTCTCATTCTATATAAATCAGAATTTTTCCTTTTTGCTTCATAATATATTTCAACTTTGATCCACCTAAAGGGAAGTGCTTATTCAAATAAAGCAAAATAAACTAGGAATTAACATTATCAATTTTTAATATTTATATCCTCTCACTCAAGATGACAACCAGACTCTAATTTTGTTTTATTCCTTTTTTTTAATAAAGAACATCATCCCCTTGATTAGAGGAAAATGAATAGAAGTTTATAACCACAAGCCCTGCAATTTCAGCCAAATCATTCTGCAGTCACTTCTCAATTACCTGTGGATTCATTATCCTGTTTAATGTGGCAAAACCTTCTCATGGGATCATAGAATATCCTGCAGGACTTCTCTCAGTGTAACCCCCTATTTATTTATTGTTAATGTCTCTTTGCCATCCAAAAATGTTTGAATAATGGAAGTAACAGGTTTTTTTTAGTAAATGTTGTATTCCTGGTTAAAAAAGTTAGAAAAAATTGTAGGTATTGCAAAGATAATCAATGAACAAATACCCTCATGAGACGCAGAAATTAATTTAGAAAATTAAACCTGCTAAATATGTGCTAAATATATCGACTATTTTGCCTCTTATGAAAGATCAAACTTAATGACATTTGCTTACTAATCTTTCATTTTTCAATTAAACACGGGCATAATATATTGGACCAATATCCTATTCTCTTGATCTCAGAGAGAAAATAAATTCTTTGGTTTCTACAAGGGGACATCCCAGATGCACTTCCCCAGGAAAATGATTCAGGTGTTTAAGAAGTCTGGGAGGATAAAAGAACAATTTGTCTGTATGTTCCACCTCTTTTTTTTTTTTTTTTTCCTACTAAATATTCCCCTCCCTCTCCCTGGGAACAGGATGGTGATATCCAACTCTCTTTTGCTGTGGGACATTGGTGGGCACAGCAGATAAATCATTCCAAGGAGTATGAAAAGAAGTAAATTATTTGGATCATCACACCTGGGTCTTGGTCCTGTGCCATGGCCCAGCATGAAGAGCTAGGAACTGCTCCATATCCACACAAATTGAGAATTTTATCCAAATAAACAGCACAACATCTTTATAGGGAGCTGAAAGTCATCCAGAGAAAAAGCAAACAAACTGCAGTAATTTCTCCAGCTGTCAAAAGGCACTTGACAGAATTAACCAAAATTAGTGTGGATATCTCCAGTTTCTGAGTAAATGTGGCTTTAGTTCTCATTTTGCTTTCATAATTGGAACAAGACACGATGAAATTGTCTGGACGCCTCCGTGTTAGAAATAAATTAGTTCCCCTTCATAGTCTCTTAAGAAGAGGGACTTAGCAAAGCCTTCTGCTTTCTGCTTATTTACTGAGGCTCTGCAATTATAACGAGGCAAATACAACTTGCTAAATAGCGAGAATACAAATGGAAAATTTAATCTCTGAGGAGCTGCCTCCAGGCAAAGACAATGATTCAGCTGCACACACCTATTTGCATTTCATCAGGTTGGAACATTAGAGTTCTACCACAACACAAGCAAAGGTGGTTTGGACTGAAAGAAGTGCCATGAAGGGAGTTTCAGGTGGCTGGGGTCATCTGAGATGAACTAATTCTGCTCAGGGTCCTCCTCAAAGGGATCACAAGCCCCAGTTTGACTGAAATGCCCAGAAATTTTCCTCCAAAAAGAGGCATCAAACTTGCTGAAGATGGATTGGTGCAAAGGAAGTGATGGAAGTGTGGATTGGATGTTGGGATAAGTTGGTCAGTGCTCAAATTCAGACTGTCCATGAGGTCTGCAGGAGTGAGCACGAGATAAGGGAATTTTAACCCCTCTTCCAAAGGCTCATTTTTCTTTTGGTTTTTTTTTTTTTTCCCCCTATTTGTATTCTCATTTCCCTCACCTCAAAATTTTAAGGATAATGGCTTATTTTGTAGTAACTCCAATATTATTTTGCTCTCTCTCTCCCCTTAACTCCACTGACCTCTCCTTTTGTTTTACTGAACCTGTTGAGGCTGATTTCCCTGCAAATCCTTTCCTCTGCATCCCATCCTATCTTTTAGCTTTCCTGGGGTTCCCATCCCATAAACACCAAAAAGCCTTTCAAATTCCCATCAGCATATGGAACAGCACTGTCATCTCCCCTGAATGCAAAATAAGGAATAGTTATTATCCATCCAAAGGCATGAAATAAATTTTGCACTCAGGAGCTTTAATTTTGAAGCTCATTAGACTCACCTTGTTTCCCTGAAATTCATCTTGATTTATGAACACAAGGTGCACCCACCATGGTGAAACAGGTATCTCACACATGACTTCTCATACCCTTCACCACCTTTTTTTTTTTGTTCCAAAAGAACACAAGTGGTTTTTTTACTTCTTTGCTTTGTTCTTTTGACTTTAAGGAAAGCAACAAATAGTACTCTTTGCTCTGGGAAGGTAATAACTTTTCAGGGTAGTCTCTTGGGTATTCATATTCTTCAGAAAGTAAACCAATTTTTCACATAGTTAATAAAAAAGGAAGTTAGAGGTCAAGAGTCGAGCATCCATTGATGTTCTAATATTCCATTTCTTTATTGCCTTTGTTTGCAATGAGAGAACAAAATTAAAATGACTGGAAGTTTTTAAAAATAAAATTGGATTATGGTGTTGGCAGATTGATGACTCTCGGGATTCAAAGTCCTTGAACAAGCCCTCAAATTAAACATGCTGAAAGTAGACCCTCTTCTATTAAAGTCAAACTAAATTTTAGTGATGGCTTCCCAAGTCCAGAATTTCAGTGCATTCTAAGTGTTCTTCCAACAGATTTGATGATGCACTTCAAACCTTGACTTCGACAGAAAGAAAAGTCTTGTCTCTTGTCCATGTTTCCTCCACGACTCCAGAGTTTCTTTTGGTGATTGTTTGCCTTCTCACTTGTCTTCCCTCAAAATATGAAGAATCCAGTCCTAAAAACTCCAGCAAAGTTTTTTCTTTTCTTTTTCACTTTTTCCCAAGGTCCCTTTCAATGAGTTCTTGTGACAGTCAGTTCTGCAGTGCTGCTGACACTGAGTGGGGGACTCTTACCCAGTAATCACCTGCACAGTTGAGGTGTTGGCTCCCTTGTTCACACATAAATTTCCTTTATTTTTATCTCAAGGAATATCCTGAGCGTTTGTGCTTGGGATTCTGACTCGTTGAGTGGGCTTTCAGTTCTCTGGATTGTCCAGACCCAGCTGTACAGGAAGGTTGTGGTTTAAATCCAGCCAGGAGCTCAACACCCAACAGCTGCTCACTTACTCTCTGCTCACTTACTCTCTGCAGGATGTAGGGAAAATAAATGGAAGGGTAAAAGTGAGAAAACTCACAGGTTGAGATAAGAACAGTTTAATAATTGAAATAAAATAATAAGAGTGACAAAAACAACATCAATAATGACAAGAACCATAACCATAACCATAGCAACAATAAATGTAATCATACCCTTAATATAATATAAAGGGAAATATATTTTTAAAAGAGAGAGAGCACAATAAACCTGCAGAAAAACAAATGATGCAAATGAAAAACAATTTTTCATCACCGACCAAGCAATGCCCAACCAGTCCCCAAGCAGCCATCCCTGGCCAAATTTCCAGCTAGTTTATATGCTGAGCATGATGCCATAGGGTCTTGGGACAGTTGGAATCAGAAGAGAAAAGACCTTGACTCTGTGCAAGGGCTGCTTAGAAATAACTGAAACATCACTGAATTATCAACCCTGTTTTCAGCACATTTCCAAAGTGTAAGCTCATATTAGCACCATGAAAAAAAATTATTGCTACTCCAAAAAAAATCATCACATGGAGTTTTCACTGTGAAGGGCAGAGGAAGGGTATCTTGCTCCCTAGAAGACTTAATTCCTTAGAAGCCTTGATTCCTTAACACCTCCATTGGGACAGATAAGAACAGAAGCTGGCTGCTATCATAATGGGGTTAAATTAACAGTGGTTCATGACTTTTGTTCACTTTTCTCCCTTGTATCATTGCAGAAATCCCTCCTGACTTCATGGATTCTTTTCACAGAATTCACCACAATAAATACTGGCTACAGAAATACACAATTCACAACACCAGGTTAGAGTTGATTTACTTCCTGGAACCAAATTCCTTACCAGTTCCCAGGGAGCTGCACTCATTCAGAGGAACATTCCTATTCCATAAAAAACCCACCAGGACTTTCAAAAATCCAGCATCTCCAATACAGTCCCAAAGGCATTTCTGGGGGCTGTTCAGTGTCCTGAATTTCCAGGAAGGTCATTAAACTGGAAAGTTGTAAGTTGCTAATAAATTTTAAGTTCTATGTTTTGTAAATAGAATCCAGGAGAAATTAGGATATTCTTCAGTGACTTAATATAGACACTGTCCCCATGCAGTAAATCTTTTCTTTGTGCAGTGGTCAGAGCTGTGATTTAGGATCATTTCAGACACTTGCAGTAAATAACATCAGGCTTTTCAGTGGTTGTTATGTTGTCATATATCCTGCAGCCTTCCCAGTCAATTCTTTCTCGAGGATTGATTTTAGGGGACCTACAGGAGGTCATCTGGAATGGTTGACACTCCCCTTTTCCCTGCTTCTTTGTGGATCTGTGTCTCAAACGTATCTACCCAGGCTCCTGGGCTTCCTCCCCAAACCAACCAGCAAGTCCCCTTCAGGAAAGCATCCAGAAGCTGTTGGCAAGATAAACCTGGCTCTAGACAATTGGCTCCAAGCAGTTAGAGATGTGAACCGTGTCTAATTCTGGTGCCCCTCATCTAAAGCAATCCTTCAGTGCTGTCCCAGAAAGATTTGTGCATTCCAACGTTTTTTTCCCCCCCACCTATAAGCATGTGAATCAAGGAATGAGATCTGCCTTCATTATCATCCTGCAGAGGCAGAGCTCTGGAGTGTTACAACTCTGTGCCTTCACATGAACAAAACAGCTGCAAAAAAAACCAAAACAAAACAAAACAAAAAAAACCTCTCCAGTAATTCCATTTCAGTGGCTCTCCAAACCACCTCTACCTCTCCCCAGCTTCATTCCTTACTCAAATATGGAATCACAGAATCATTGAGGTTGGGAAAACTCTCCAAGCCCATCAAGTCCAAGCTGTGACTGATCCCCACCTTGTCCCCAGCCTGGACCGAGTGCCACGTCCAGGTGTTCCTTGGACACCTCCAGGGATGGGGACTCCAATCCTCCCTGGGCAGCCCCTTCCAGTCCCTGACCACCCTTTCTGTTGGAACCCAGAATCCTGGGAGTTTTGAGCTTTCTGTGCTTTCTGGCACTGACCCCCAGGAGAACATTGTTTTTTAATTGAGGCCTTGGGGAAGGCTTCCAAATTTGAGTGATGGAGTTGAGATCACTGGTGTGTAGTTTGAATAGAAGTGTGTGATTTCACATGGTGAAGGGTTTGGAATTTGGGGTTTTAGAATATAGAAATAGGTATGGGACAAGATGGAGGCTCTTGGGCAATGGCTTCTTCTTCCTTCTTGTTCCTTCTTCTTCTTGGTTTCAGGTAGTTTTTGGTTGGATGGAAAATGCCACACTGTGGGTCATAGGTGTTTGGTCATTGGGTCAAAAGTAAAAATAATTTAACTGTTAGTTTTTAATTGGATGATTAAGCCTTAAAAGACTTTGTAACTAGCGAGATACAGCTCCATTTTGTCATTTTTAGCTTGTTAGCTAGAAGTGCTGTAGCACTCACTGTACTATAGGTAAGAATTAATAAACAACCAAGTCTGAACACAAAACTTTGTCTCTCATGCTTCAATCCCAACTCTGACTGAAGGCAGAGGAAAAAAGATAAACACTAATACCTTTCCATGGAGAAATTCCTCCTGATGTCCAACCATACCCTCCCCTGGCCCAGCCTGAGGCTGTTCCCTCTCCTCTCCCCATTCCCTGGGGGCAGAGCCTGAACCCAACCCCAGCTCCCCCCTCCTGTCAGCTTCTGCACAAAACCAAGTTCAGAATCAACAAATTCCTTCCTCTGCTACCAGAAACTTCCTAACTTTTGTGTAGAAAACCAAAAGTGAGAAGAACAATTTGACTGAGATTGATTCCCTGCTTTATGGCAGCAATACTAATAAAGCAAATTTCTTGTATTTACCCTGGAAGATGCAATAATGGAATTAAAAGGGCCATGTCTAAATGCAAGCTGTGCTTTTTGGAAACATTTTTCTCTTTGTTCTTCATCAACTGCTGAGAAAGTGTAGTTGAAACTTGCTTTTTGTTTTTTTTTAATTGCTGCATTCTGGAATAGAAAGTATTTAAAAATTTATATTAAATAAGATAGTTAGCACTGCCAAATTTAAAAATAAAAGGAAATGTAGGTGTTGAAATAATAATACAGGAAATATTTTAGGTATTTTTTTTTCTTTAATAGATGATTTAAATTCTAATTAGAAAACAAAAATAATGGCTTTTGGGTGCTCTTTTTCAAAAAAGAAGTGTCTACACTTCTAGGCTCTACAAGTCACTATTCTTTAGGAATTAAAAGAAACAGATTCTTAGAGAAACAAAGGTAAGACTGAGGCAGCTACACATAATTTTAGGTTAAATTGTCTTCAGCCTGTCTTCTATCACAACTACTTTTAGTGCTTGTTGGGATGTGGAAATGTCTCTGTAGCAGCTAAAAATAAAGAGTACTCGAGCAGAGGTGGAATGAAAAGCCATTTTTGTCTGTGTTTTAAAGTGCTCTGTACTTCACTCACTTAAGTCATAGCTGAGATTTTATTAGGTGGAAACAGAAACCTCTTTTTTTTTCGGAACTTGTAGGAGCAAAATGGTTTTTGAGCAAAAAAAAAATGCAATTTTAGCTTTTAAATACAACAAAAACTCTACGACATTTTCAATTATATGTTCAAAACATTATTTATTTAATGTCAGGCATAAAATAATACACAAAGTGTACAGAATATATACAGTAGATATCTTTTAAAAGAGGACCAAAAGGTAACAGCTAGAATGAAACATAAATATTTTGACATTGGAGGAGCCCTTGATCCAAAATTTACCTTGTCTTTACCATTTTCTTCTTGCCTTTCACTTCTCAAGCATGTGTAGCTCCATGAAATGTTTGGCCTTGATTCAAGATTTTTGTTGGGTGTTTTTTTTCAGGAAAAGTGTTTTGCTGGAGCATTTCCATGGATGTCAGCACCTGGTTTTGATGGAAAAAGTAAAGATTATCATCTGGTTGAGTATTTATTTATTCAGGTGTGTGTCTGGAGAAAGTTCTACCTTGTTCCTTTCCTTCTTTCGATGGTCTGTACAACACATCACAGTTTTTCAGAAAAAGTCAGGAAATTTTAGATTCAGGGCATTTTTTTATAAATATTTACTCAAATTCCGTGAAGCCAAACTTTGTAAGACATTGATTAGACAATTTTAATGACAAACACAATGGCTAAAAATGAAATAGAAACTATTTCATCCCTTAAAATTGATGACCTTGGCTTTTGGAGGAGTGTTTCTTCCTTTTCTATGACCACACAGAAACAGGTATTTAAAATGGCCAGAACATATAATTTTTCAGTTGATAAGGTAAAATCAGTTTAAGTCCATTTTCTAAGCATTTCTTCTGCTGCTAATTTCAATGTTGGTTGTGGGTTGGGTTTTTTCTTCACTCATTAAGGTTATTTTTTTCAGGATGGTAAAACATCATAACCAATTTAATGCATGAAATACGGTGTGGTGGTGTTGTCAGCCTGCCAAGGGGAATGCAGAGACCAGCACCTCATTTTTTAAACTTCCATTTTATTTTGGATTACTGAAGTTCTCAGCATGATTTATTTCACTATTTCCTGTGTGTTTCCTATGCCAATAGTATCTATTAATGGGAGAGCAAAAAGTGTTTTTCATTCTTTATCAAATGACAAAATCCATTTTGCAATGATAAGATAAAGAAAAATGGGTAGAAATTAAAAGAAATGTAGGGGAATTTAGGTCAGATATTGGCAAAAAAATATTTCCTGTGAGGGTGGTGAGGCCCTGGCACAGGGTGCCCAGAGAAGCTGTGGCTGCCCCTGGATCCCTGGAAGTGTCCAAGGCCAGGTTGGATGGGGCTTGGAGCAGCCTGGTTGTGGAACTACAGCAACTTAGACTGGGACAATTTGTAAAATTTAAAAATAAATTTATGTTAAAGGAACTTCATTTCATCTTTTCATGTTTACTTGAGTGGAAATGGATCAAAATCACATCCAGAGCTTGAATTTTTAATAATCACATAGAGATCTGCAAAACTAGAACAGAAATTTAAAGAAGTCAACAGTGTCAACAAGAATCACCTTTACTGGAACTCAAACTCAATAATTTTTCAGTATATTTTGTTTCATTTTAAGCTTTTCTCAGTCATTATGTTTTCCTTTTGATTACATTATTGGCTGAGAATATTAAAGTGAATAACCAAACATATTTTGAACCTTTTTCCATAGGGACACGGCAATGCAAGTTTGATGTAATATACTAAAGCCAAATATCTGCTTATGCTTTTTTTGTTTGTTTTAAGGAATGCTGATAATAATTGTTGGAATAAAAATTCCAACACAGGTCACAGGGAACCGAAAAAAATACTTAAAATTGTTGAAAATTTGGTATGTGATAAGCACTGCTTCCCAAACTGGGCATGTCTTTGTCATTAATAACTTTAATTTTAGCGTCATGCTGCATTTTTTACCCTTTGTTTGGAAAACAAATCCTGTTGAAGGGTTTTTCTCTCCTTGTTGACTGGGATTCCTCTCACTCAGCTACAGAGAACTGAAAGCCTGTGGGTGCTGGAAAGTTTGGCTTTTGCTGAGTGATGATTCCAAGTCTAATTTCCAGTGGAATCAGAGAGAATTGCTGAGTCTGGCAGGGATTTCTGGTGATCATTTAGTCCTGGCCCACTGCTCTGCTTTGATCAGATCCTCAACTAGAGCAGGACCATGTCCAAATCGCTTTTGAACCTCTCCAAGGATGGAGACTCCACAACACCCTGGGGCAACCTGTTCCTGTTCAGCCACCCTCTCACTAAAGAAGCGTTTTCTTATGCTTAAACTGAATTTCTGGTATTTTAGTTTCTGCCTCATTGCTGTTTTTCTGTCACTGAGAAGACACTTGCTCTGTCTTTACTCCCCCATCAGGTGTTTACACCCATTGGGAGATCTCCTGAGCCTTCTCTTCTCCAGGCTGAGCTGTTCCAGCTCTCAGCCTGTCCATGTGGGTCAGATGTTCCCATCCTTTTACCATCTTTATGGAAATCCATCTTTATGGTCCTTCCCTGGCCTCACTCCAGTATGGCCCAGTCCCTCCTGTACTGGTGCTCAGCGCTGCACCCAGCACTCCAAATATCTCACCAGAGCTCAGCTGAGGGGAGGCTGCCCAGAAACTGCCCAGAACTGTGGATAACTCATCCCTGCAAGTGTCCAAGGCCAGGCTGGACAGGGATTGGAGCACCCTGGGATAGTGGGAGGTGTCCCTGCCCATGGCAGGGGGGTGGAATGGGAGGATCTTTCAGGTCCCTTCCAACCCAAACCATCCTGGCAGTCAGTGAAGGATTATCTCCCTTGGCCTGGCCATGGTTCTCCCAGCACAGCCCAAGATGCTGATGGCATTTTGATGCCACATGGACACATTTCAGGCTCATGGGCAACTCCTCATCCCCAAGGGCTCCAAGGGATTTTCCTGCCAGGTTACCTTCCAATGTGTTGGCCCCTGGTCCATCCTTCTGTGTGGGGTTATTCGTCTTCAAGAACTAAAATTAAATATAATACTCACTTAGATTTAACACTAAAATATTAAGATGCTGCTACATGAATCACTCTCGTGGCAAAGTACCTGCATCTAATTCCTCTTGGCTTTAATGCATTCCAACAGGAAGCAAGTGCTTATACACCTTTCAAGGGCTGGAACTAATCAGTCTGCTAAAAATCATAGAGAATATGTATGAAGGTAAAAAAAACCCAATCACTGATCCTTTTTCAGTTTCCCAGAATTACTGGAGTCTTCAGAGCTTCTTGATCTGGTCCATTTTAAATAACCTCAGCCTGATTTTTGATGCTGCTGTTTGCTTCAAGCTCTTTTAATCCTTGAAGAAAACTGTTCCAGTCTGCAAATTGAATGGATCATCATTGAATTAAAATCTAAGGAGGGACATGAAGCTCTGCTGGACTGACTCTCCCTCCCACTGCCTTCATTATTCAATGCAACACTTGAAAAGTGGCCTAAACTTATGGCAAATTACAAATCTCCTCAGTGCATTGAGCAGAAGGAACAATTCTATTTCCAGGACAGTTTTTTGATCAGAACCCTTTGTTCCATATGAACAGGTGTGTGCTGAAGTAATTTTGCTTTTCAGAGTGCAGAAACTCACCCCTCTAATTTATTCTTCACACCTGAATGAGTCTCACCTCCAGCAGGAACTTGGAGACCTTCTCAGTGAACATGAGAGCATTGATCCTAACAGCACATCATGCACAAAAGCTGATTAGAAGGAGAAAGGGCTGCCCAAGGCTGGGATGGAGAATGACAGGTAAAAGTTCTCCCTCTTTTCAGGTGTTTTCTTTGTGGGGTCTGAACCAACATTTGACACCTTTGGCAAACTGAATGAAACTTTCTCCTTGAGCAGCCCCATAGAAACCAAAGGAACTCTCTGTGGAAGGGATTCTGCTCCCAGAGAGCAGAGACAAAGATATTTTGATCTGTGAAAGATCAAAATTTTGATCTGGGCAAAAGCATAACCTGCTGGACAAGATTTGGGCAGACAGATGGCTTAAAAGGCTTGTGGTAGATTGAGGGACAGACCCTCTCTCTGGCACCCTTTGGGATTCATTCTCTCCTTTGTCAGAGTCTGTGCTTTCCATCCTGTGGCCTTTAGCTGCCATCAAATGTTGTACCTGATGATGTTCACCCTTGTGTGGGGTGATGCCATTCCCCTGTCTCATCTAGAAGTGTGCAAAGCAGGTTTCCTCTCACATTTTAGGCTAGATGGTGCCTTTATCTAGTAGGTCAATTTATTATTACTGTTTTCTCCTCCTTTTTCTGGGCAACCTTCATCCTGGGCCCTGGAAGGAACTGCACTGGGGCGTGACTGTGTTTTGAGTGTGGTTTTGCACCAAATGATTTTCAGAGGTTATTTTTAAATATAAATCAGTCTCTCTTTATGGCCTGAAGCCAAGCCAGGAATATAAAAGTAATTCCAGGCAGTAATTCCTAGCAGGCACTGCTGGGATGGTGCTCTGTGGGTAATAAGGTTCTACTGTGATGAGTAATGGGTCTGCTCCCCAACATGCAGGACATCCCTGAACTTCATGGGGCAGAGACAATGGGAGGGGAAGGCGACAAGAGGACACTGGTACAGGCTCCAGATGGAAATTTTCTTGCCTTTCCTGGTAAAGCTCCCCTCAGATAAGTAAATTCTGTGAGCCTGGGGCCTAAAGCTCATCCTATTTATTGAACATGTGAGTGCTTTGTCATAGTTCTCGTCACCACAAGGTACCACAGATTGTTCAGACACATTTCTCAGTTTGGACCTGCAGTCTGTGATTCCAGCAAGCCTTTTGGTATTATCCCAAAATCCCAGAATGGTTTGGACTGGGAGGAACCTTAAAGATCATCTTGTTCTACACTTTCAGCTATCCCAGGTTGCTCCAAACCCCATCCAACCTGGCCCTGGACACTTCCAGGGATTCAGGGGCTGCCACAGCTCCTCCGGGCACCCTGTTCTGGTGCTTCATCACTCTCACAGCCAAGAATTTCTTCCTCATATCTAATTTAAATCTCTTCCTTTTTACTTTAAACCTTTCCCATTTACACCTACCCATGTAAAAGTCACCCTCCCTTCTTTTCCATAGCCCCCTTTAGGTACTGGAGGGGACTCTAAGGTGTCCCCAGAGCCTTCTCTTCTCCCTCAATAATCCCAGCTCCCTCAGCCTGGCTATTGAAATGGGCTTTATTAAAACCCCACCCTGGTGTTAAAACCAGCTTTATTTCTTCTCATGTAGGATCCAAGCTAAACCAGATTTTTATGATGACATCACAGCTACCTGGCACAACTGAAATGAAAATAGTGCTTAAAATCAAAACAACCCAGTTTTTAAGGCTTTGGTTAGAAACCACCAATAAAATACCCACCTCAATATATTCCTGAAAATATCAGAATATATTCTATACTCCTGCCTGCTGTCCTTAGTGCTATGAAATGCATCCCCTGGCACCAGTGGCTCTATCAGCATCTCTGTGTGTACAGACAACGGAGCACAGCACAGGAAAAGGAAAATTTTCTTTCTGTAGGAGATGATGTAAACAAATGTAGGAGAGAAACCCCCTTTTTTTGCTTCCCCTCTCAATTTATTTTAATCTAAGCTGCCCTACTTCATCTGTTAAGCATCTGTTCTTGATCTCTGTCAGAACAGGATCTTGCTTTAGGCAGACTCTCAGTTCTTGTGCACAGAAGGGAATAACTTGATTTACTCTGCCAGAATTCTTGGCAGCTCCTGACCCCCTTAAATTAAAGTTACTCCCATTTCTGTCTGGGACAAATGGTGTAAAATCTGGCAAATTTGTGCTATTTGGGTGTCACGTAGGAATCAAAATGTTGCTACCACAAATTCAATCTTCTCTCTGCACAATTCCTGGTATGAAACAAAGGGAATGTAGGGATAAAATGTGAAATAAAAAGGGAAAACCCCCAGGAACTGGATTTGCTCTTGTGGCATCATGATTCTTGCACCCCATGATTTTCTGCTGGTCTTTGTATCTATTTTATCTTTTTATGAGAAGGGAGAGGGGCTGGAGGTGATGAGGTGATGAGCACCTGGATTGGAAGGATGCAGCCATGGGAGGTGCACAAACCCAAGGGAGGGAGCATTTTTAAGTTCCCCAGCTTTTCCTGGACAAAACCAGGGCAAATTTTCTAATCTGGCTCTGTCTCATTTTATCCACATGCAAAATGTGGAATGTATTATTAATTTCTCTGCTGTGTATGAAGCACTGTGTCAAATTGGGAAAAGAAACCATCATAGACTGAAAAAAAAAAGGCTCTGCACAACAAGGTAACAGTTTTGATGATAAAAGGGACATTTCCCAAATACTCTGTTTTATCTATTTGATAAACTCACTCGAATCACAACCTTTATTTGCCAAGTGGCCAGAAAAATATGTGAGCAAGAGGGTGAGGAGCCTCTGAAAAAAACCCTTTGTCTGAATGGCCTTGCTTTGACACAGTGGGGCACAGGAAGTTGCATTTCAAGTTTTAAATGGGGTATTTAAGGCTGGAGAGGGGAATGGAAGCAGAACCCCAAACCCCACTGTGTGTGCAGGCTGCTGCAGGAAAATGTCACCTCCCTCTGCTGGCTTCAGAGTGACTTCAGAGGTTTCAGAGAGGGAAAACAAATGTTTGACAGCCTCAAACTCAATGGATCAGAGATGTAATGAATATTGTTTCGCTGTGATATTTTTAGGCTAAACAAAAATAGTTGAGAGTCAGTGCTGGCAGTGGAATATTTGCTTGCAAAGGTGATTGATACTGGCTTTAATTAAAATAGATCCTCCCACGCAAGTCCCTCCTCTCCCATTAAAACTCCTCTTGAAATTACTATTTATTGTTTATAAATAGTCAGAGGTTTTTATAGCTCATTCTTGGCCTGATCAACAGTAGGTTTGACCTTGACTTTGAAAGAAGCGGAGTTTAGAATTAATGAATTCTTTAATTTTCCATGTCATTCCTCTTCCCGTACAAAAGTTTATTTAGTTTCTCCTTTCTATTTCTCCTCCATCATCCATGTAGTGTCTCATTTTGTTTTGTTCTACTTTATTTTCCTTCTATAGCACTCTTATTTTTTCCCTCATCTTCTTCAATTTAATATATGCTCTGTCAATGTTTGCTATACAGCTATATTTTACATTTGTCTGAATTAGATCTCATTTCTACCTAACACTAATCCTGCATTTAAATTGTTCCTGTTTTTCTTCATCTGACTACTCCTAATTCCTGAAACTTTCATCCATTAGCTTGAAATATACATTTTTCAATACTATAGTCATAGTTATTTATAAGAAAATCAAAAAAACCTGCAGACAGAGAGCAGATCTTTCCATAAATCAGCGACCCAGATTTGCTGTGAGCTGTTTTTAGAGGGAGCACATTTACTGTGACAACCCTTAATTTATATTGGGAAAGATGAAAATGTAACAAGAACTGATATTGGAAAAAAAATTATATTTAAGCCTCTTTCCCTTGTGTTTAGAAGGGGCTTCCACCCAGAAACAACAAGAAAACACAGTTGTAGCACCATTAAAAAAACTTCTACAAATTTGGAAAATTAGATTTATCCCCTCAAATTTAGATTTATCCCCTCAAGACCTCTTTTTCCACTAAAACTTACTATTCTTCTCACTTTTTGTCTGCCCTTAGTGACCTTGATGGACAAGACTCTCCCTGGACCACAGACTCTCCAAGACTGAGGACTTTTGGGAAAAGGGAAAGGTCAGTTTAAACTAACAAGAAGAATGAGGCCACAACAACCCCTGGCAGGCACAGTTCTACACTAGAATATTTCCATTTTTCTGTAAACAGCAGGATGTTTCTGATAATTGTATTTTCCCTGCAGTTTGGCTGTGCAAAGCCAGCTCTCCCTGTTTGCCTGCTGCTGCTTTGGGAAGCAGGAACTCTGCTCTGCTGGG
>VZTT01023361.1:5832-21033 GCA_013400855.1 Buphagus erythrorhynchus
ACTGGACAGGCTCAAACAGCTGCTTGTTCTTCAGCATAGAAATTAACTAGATAAAACTAAATACTTCTTGCTGTCTTAGGTGGCAACAGGTCTAATATGGAACAGCAGCATGCAAAGTGATGAATCATGGCAGTGCATGACTCCAGTGGTTTTCCCTTTGAAAGTATACAGTCAAAAGGTATTTATAGTATGGGGGAATTAAAGCCTGTGGATCATGTGACCTTTGATAACTGCGATACAGATCTTCAGAACTTGCTCACCCTGGCATTAAACATGCTCACACTACAGGATAGGTATGATTTCTGTCCTTTGGNGACAGCCAGCTGCTTCCTTTTCCCAGACTATTGTGAAGGTTTAAAATAACTCCTCTTTTGATAGGAGAGTGAACAGGAAAACTGAAGTTAAAAGCACTGGTCTTCTGGGAATACTCAGCTCACATAAAGACTGGTGAGTGACTTAAAACTGCCTTGTGGTCCACTCAGGACCAGTTTTTGTTTCTTTCTTTGGAAGCTCTGCTTGGGAAACATGCTTGGCAAAGCTTCTGATTCATATCTGGTGTCAAGGTCTGGAGAGTTCTGGAAGGTGCTGTTGCTGAGGCCAAACTGGTATAGCTGGGATGAAAAAAAAGACAGTAAAATTCAAGGTTATATGAAATTTCTCCAGTTTTCTCCCGGCCTTTTTTTTTTTTTCCCCAGAGAGGACTGGAGATCAAAGAGTAGATCACCCCATGTGATATCCCTGAGAGACATGAGGAAAGCCACATTCAATGGGTCCTATGGGAACAAATATTAGGTGTGTTCTAATATAAGACTAGGGTTATACAGTTTATAAGAGATGAAGGGTGAAAATGTGCAGCAGCTGAAAATGACAGGTGGCAAGCTAGTTATTCAATTAGAGTGAAAATATTTCTTTCAACTTCAAGAGAAGAGTAGTGGTTCAGCCAGAAAGCTGGAAGGAGAGCAGGTGTGGGTAGCCCAAGTATCTCAGAGGCAGATTTTGTAGAGCAGAGTGGGCAGTGCTGCATGGCACTCATGACCTAAAACTCCAGCAGGGAACTGCCCAAGTTGGAGTGAAATAGAAGCAAGCATTTATAGAGGAAAGGTGAAGCTTGAAATTCTGTTCATCTTTTAACGGAGGGAAAACACTTGATTATATTTTGTTGTGTGGGAAATAAGAACAGCAGTAAATGGTATTCTTTCAAAGTAGTGTAATCCTGTGTTTATATTATTCTGTTACTCACAGAGATGAAGGACTGGCTACATGACCTAGAAGTCCGGCACTTACTGATTGCAATAAAATCTTCATGAGGCCCCCAGAAAAGCAAGTGATTGATGAAAAACAGAGTCTGGAAGTATGAAAGGAAGTCCTAGGCCTGCAGCAGGAGAAAAAAAAAGCTCTTTAGCATATCAAGTACATCTTGTTAATTTATAATCCTTAAATATATACTTGTTAATGTGTGTGAGTTCTCAAGGAACAATACCATGTAAAGCATGTCTGGCTGTCATTCCTGTGTAGAGTGTCTATACAATACAGTGAAATAAATAAATGCAAGAAGCGAGGGTTCTGCCATAATTTTAGTGTTTTTTTTTTCTCCAGAAAGGACATACAAGCAAATGTATACAGGCCAAAAGGCAAATTGATTGGAATTTTTTGTGTAGTAGATATATACCTGTTACTCAAAATCAAGGTTTTAACTCAAATACTTTTTCATCTCTCAGCCTTTTTTATACCATTACTTTGGAGAGCAAATTTTTGAAACTGTCTTAAAATTAATTGAAAAAAACCCTCTGTCTCCAAGAGATTGAAGTGACAGTATGCCCAGAGGGGAAGAATCATTAAAATGATCTGAAGTCAATGAACTTTAATGGAAATTAATACATTGAAACAAATGTAATGTGACATCTGATATTTCTTAAATAATTTATTTCCATTTGTTAAATTAAGCAACTGAAGCTCGGAGTTACGATTCAGAGGCACTCTTTCCTTTATTAGTTTCAAGGAACATGGCTAATGTTGATAGAGTACCACTGGGTGTAAAATATCCAGCTTGTGGAAGAGAAAAGGCTTCAAGAGATGCTGTATTTGATGTAAGGGATAGGAAAAGCATAATCAAACTATTCTTTCACTACTTAATTTTTATGCCTCATGGTACATTATGTGTCTACAGTTTTATATTAAAATTTTAAGGTATCAAAAATTAATTATTTATTGCTAAAATTACTCAGTGTGATGACTTTAAGTCAAATAGCCTGAAGATTGTAAGAATTAAGTTTTTGATTCATCTGCCTATACTTCATGATTTATTGTAAAATGCTTGAGGTTTGAGCAACTTCTCCTGACATTTAATCACAAAATCCTTGACATAAGAGGGGAGCAGGGCAAGCAATAATGTGAGACACAGCATTCCACCTAAGTGGTGTGAGGGTGGGCTGTTTGCCCCCATATTTTTGCAAAACAATAGGTCTACACCAATTCAAATAACTTCCCTCCTTTCCAAAGCGAAATCTACATCCATATCTCAAAGAGGAGTCTGGGTTAGGCTGGGTGACAAGCAGATGTGGTTCCCCAAGTCTTTGGCAGCACATTTGGTAGAGCAGGTAGGACAGGCTGGTGTTCCTGATCCCTAGCATCCACACAGTTGGAAAGCTTGTGCCCTATGGCCAGATAGGAATGCATAGGGGAGTGGTGCTTACCGCACATTTTTAAAACCTATTGGACTGTAATAAATCAAGACTAGATCTCCCTAGTCTTTTCTGAAATGAGCATCAGATCCTCACAGATAAGTATTTAATACCTTACACTGTATCATTACTTTTCTCATTAATTCTAATTTTCACTCTGTTTAACATTATGAAATTCTGCTTTGGAAAACAGAGAACAATGACCTGATCCTCACGTCTCCTTAAGCCTGTCCAGCAGAGCAAATCAACAGGAAAAGTACATTAACTTCTACTGAGAAATACTGCAATGTCCTGAAGCAGAGGACTTAGATACTCTCTCTTTGTGTATTATCCAGCATCTATCCTCTAAAGATATATAAATTATTAATGAGATTAAAATATACATATTATTTGATATAATTTGACTCCTTTCAGTCTTCACTTTATAGTCTCAGATCTCAGCTCTTTAAGACAACTGTAGACAATTAATTCTGAGGTCTCACCTTTTCTTTCTTCTTTTTCTCACCACACAGAGCTTGTGGTCAAGCATTCACACTTCTCAAATCTTGTGGTGAGACCCCATGAGAAGCAAACAGTGCATCTAAAAATGTTTCTATATGATGCAATTCTTCTTGCCAATACACTCAAGTACAAGGGACCTTTTGGGTCTCAGAGGTAATTTCCCTGTTATTTTAAGCTATTATTTAATATTTTTTTTCTCATCAGTAATGATCACACGTTATCTTAAGACATGTTTCCCTCTCTTCTCACTCCCTCTAAAATGTTTTTACAAAACTCATCACGTTCATTATTTGAAACCTTCTTCAAACTCCCTTTTTTGCATTTACTGGGATCAGTTAATACATTTAACAATTAACCTCTTTTAAAGTGCAACCTCCTTCTGTGATAGATGATACATTATGGCTGCTAATTATCTGAGAACTAAAAAATTATTACATTTTTATTGGAAGCTTATGTAATCATGCATCATGGCTTAATCTTTCATTTAGTGTCTTTTGGGTAATGGGATTAACATAAAATGAGATGAGGAGATAAGCCTTAGGAATGAAACAATATTAAAATCTATAATTCCAGGTGCAACTGAACTCTTAAGTAAATTCTGACAAGACCGTGGGAATGTGTATGACCTTTTCTCTTTTTTAAGGAGTTCTTTAAAAAGGTCAGAAATACAAAGTTTATAAATCTTTTACATTAGGAAGAGCTCAAATAAAGCTATTGTATAGCGCTTTTCTGTATGACAGAGATATGACAGAGATAAAATTGTTAAGACAGAAGACACATTTTTTTTACCTCACCTTAATATTGAAGAAGGACACTGAAGGCAATATTTTCAAACATTTTTAATAATGATTTGTACACTCCTTTAAAATGGTAGAAAGAGGAATTTCCAGTTTCGGCTTCTTCATTTGCTAAGGTAATTTCTATTATATGAGTAATTTGGATAATTGTCAAAATCTATGTAGCTTTCTACAGTGATTTGCTTATACACACACTGTTCACGTGCATAAAACAGCTGGCTATTTTAAGTCAAGAATTCTTAGAGTTGAGGAAAACTCCGCTTTTCAAAGAATGATTCAGCCTTCTATGCCTGGTTTCACAATCAGAATCGTGTGGCATTAGTTTTGACAGCTGATTTCCTCTCTGTACATGTCTCCTACCTTTTTACAATGAACTTCAAGATAGGTTGTCAGGGGAAGTTAAAGTCAAAGGCTTTCAGAATTGGCTTTCTATCTATCAGCTCTTTGTTGTTCTCTTTCTCTTCTATTATAGTTTGCTTGTTTATTTAGTGCACGTTGTTTTCGTAATCAGAAAAGTAGAAAGAAGAGGGAAAAAGACATGACATTTCTCTTCATGCATTTTACTAAGCTGAAGCTGGCTAGGTAGAATTATCTTGTTTTATGAGACAGATGAGCAGCACAAGGATTGTATTCAGACAGCTACAGCAATTACTGGACAGTATTTTGAAATTCTTACATGAAGACAATCTTTTTCCTGTATCGGTATTTTTAAAATTGGTTTTCATTTAGGCTTACGTTGTTATTGTTGTTGTTGTTGTTGTATTTGGAAGTTTAGGTGAAATAATCATTGTGCGTAAACCAGAAAGAAAAAAGGCTTTCAATAAGAAAGGAACAGAAAATGCATCCAGTTCTTGTATTGGAAAAAATGATCTGGTTAATTTTTGTGTTAGGACTTCTATCACAGATTTCCACCAAACTGTGGGGACATTCCATGCCTCGGTAGGAGACTTTAAACCACTTGGGGTTGATACTAATTTTCTTGTAACTAAGAGATTTCTGAGAAAGGCATGTGTTATTGGTGTATGAGTACAATCATTATGAGAACTACAAGTTTAGTAAAATAAAACTGCCTGTTAAAAGGAAAAGTAAGCATGTAACATTATAATGGGAAAATATAATTAAACAAAAAATAATCTTAATTTAGCAAATCAGTCACAGTAGGGACACTGCAGAACCTCAGGTTTCATGAGCTGCTGAAAGATTTATTTCTATATCTACTTCACAGTCCATACTTGTACATCCAAATAATTCTTGGTCAAAGTAAAACTTTTTCTTTATTATATGGAATATACAACTGTTGTCCAAAAGAGAGCACACATTAAAACTGATGAAATAAAAAATCAATCTGAGGCCATGGTTAACACAAGTTTTTTAAGCAATGTGTAAACTTTTCCTTTTTCTTATATTTATTTTACACTGCTTTTAAAAATAGAAAGCACTTATTTAAAGGCAGTTTGACAGAATGACATATAAATAATGTTTATATGGTAAACAATATTTTCTCACCCACGTAGATGGCAAAGATGGCCTGTGCAGACAGTAGCATTAACTATGTAAGATCCAATGCATTAGGACTCTTTCACATTAATAGGGGGAAGTTCTGGATGATTATCTTCACTTTTTGATCATGGACAAGGAAACTGCAGGAGGGGAGATGGCAAGTGTCTTTCAGAAGAGCTTGAATTGTAGGTTGCAATACTTCATATTATGATTCAGCAGCTATTTTGTGCTACTCTTCATACATTTTTCTGTCTTGAACTTTGAATTCACAGAGCTCTAAAGCACACAGGACATGTTTGTATGTCTGCATGGCTACAGAAGTAACATGTCCCTTCTTCCTCTGAGCGATCAAAGGAAACTGATAAGCAGAGTTCCCTGTAGATCCATCTCATTCTCACAAGCATACTTCTGAATGTACTTAAGGAAATACAGACAGTACAATGACAATAAAAGAATTCTGGATACGTTTTTACTGATAATTTCCAGTAAGCATATAGGGACATGTAAATTCATGTCTTTAAAATCCATTGAGAAATACTTTGAACTGTGACAAGGAAATAGCAATTGCAGCAAGCAAAATTAGAAAGAATCAAGTCTCATAATCAGATGTATAATTACTACAGGGCATTTTGCGGCAGATTTCATTTTGTGACTTGATAAAACAAATGGTTCAATGATTTTCACTTATTGGATGCCTGAGTGTATGTGGTGATATGTATGTTTTATCAAATTTCAGCATGTACAAGTTTTTAAGAACTTTCATCTAATTTAGAACATGTCCCATTTTGGGGAAAGTAAGAGAGAATACAGGGGGAAGTAAAATACTTTAAAAATTAGTTCAGATTTTTTTTAAAAGACCAGGCTTAACTTACATAGTTATCCCAAAATTTTCCCAGCTCACTGGTTGGCCTTAGTATTTTCCAAAGACAAGCAATTTCTCATTCAGAAATGCCTATTTAACTTTTTTTGCTCTTATGTATTTCTATCTCCTATGTTTTAATTTGGTGAAACCCTAATAATCACCTGAGCCACTTAAATCCTTGGCTTTGCAGATATATTGTCAGATAATTTAATCAGAAAGCAACAAACATTGACATTTTTTGTAGGAAACAAACAGCAAGCCCCTGGTCTCTTTGGAATAACCATCTCTACATTGTACACAAATCATTTCAGTAAGATTTACCTTGTCTGATCCTTTTGCAGGTTACAGTTATAGTGAAAACACAGTTTATATGAAAGATTGTGATAAAATGATGGCAAAAGAAGCAATAGAACAGGACAAGAAAATCTGTTTACACAATAGCTTTTGAAAATGGAGGTTCATTTCTTTTTTTTTTGCCTTTGAATGGAACATATTTCTAAGCCTATCACCTCTTAGGCTTACATAATTCTAATAAGGGTAGGCTAGGAATTTAAATCCATACAGCAGATGATTTTCTTTCATTAATCACATCAGCTTAATACATAGATTATTATTGTACTTAATTACTATCATAGCTGGTCATTAGAATAAGAGATCATGTAAAGCAATAAATCAAGCAAATGACACAAGATTGGCTCTGAACCAAAATAATACTGGCTTGAGTGGAAGAGACATTTATTTTTTCAGATTATAAAAAAGAGCAATGAAAACTAATCTAAGGCCATCGCTTTTTTTCTGGTAGATAAAAAGAACAGGATTAGATTTTATCTAAAACTTCCATTATTATAGTTATTATTTTTTATTATTTGTAATAAAATTTCAAATTTCTTAACTTTTAGTATTATAAAAATATAATTAGAGTGAGATTTGTGCTCTATACCCTTGACCAGCTCCATCGGCCTTCTCTGGACACACTCCAGCATCTTCAGGTAGTTCTTGTAATGAGCAAACCAGAACTGAACAGAAGATTCTGGGTACTGCCTCACCAGTGGCAAGTGCAGGGGAACAATCACTGCCCTGGTCCTGCTGGCCACACTATTGCTGATCTAGGCCAGGATGCCACTGTCCTTCTTGGCCACCGGGGCACACACTGGCTCAACCACTGTCAACCAGCACCTCCAGGCTGTTTTCCACGAGGCAGCTTCCCAGCCACTCTGCCCCCAGCCTGCAGTGCTATCAGGGGTTGTTGTGACCCAAGGGCAGGATCTGACACCTGGGCTTGTTGAATTTCATACCATTGGCCTTAGCCCATTGACCCTGCCAGTCCAGATCACTCTGCAGAACCTTTCTACCCTTCAGCAGATCAGCAGTCCCACCCAATTCAGTGTTGTCTGCAAACTGATGGAGGGTGCACTGGATCTCCTCATCCAGGTCATTGATAAAGATATTTAACAGTGCATAGCCACTTTCTCCAGGAGAGTGCTGTGAAAAAGGGTGTCAAACATTTTACCAATGTCTAAATAGTCAAGATCCACAGACTTTTCCTCATCCACTAAGGAGGTCACCTGCCATAGGAGTAGGTCAGGCTGGTCAAGCAGGACCTGCCTTTCATAAACCCTTGCTGGCTGGGACTGATTCCTAGCTTTTCTTCACATGCCTCATCATGGCACTCAAGACTATCTGCTCCACAACCCTCCCTGGCACTGAGGTCAGACTGGCAGGCCTAGAGATCACAGAATTCTCCTTCTGGCTCTTCGTGTAGATAGGTGTCACACTGGATAATTTCAGTGAACTGCGACATCCCTGGTTAGTTAGGACTGCTGGTAGATGATTGAAAGTGACTTGGTGAGCTCTTCCACCAGCTCCCTCAGTACCCTTGAGAGTGCTGGTGTAATTGCTCACCCATCTATTTTTTTTTCCCTCTATTATTAAGATTATAGCGAGTGTGGTTTACTAGTTAGGAGCTAGTTCATACAATGATTTGTATTTCAGAAAAAGAAAACACTGTCACTCACTTATCATTTTCTCTATCAATAACCAAAACGCAATTGTTTTCATGACCCAGGATATCATAGTCTGGAAAAGAAGTTATGACTACTCATACTTGATACCTGCTCTTGTGAAAATGCTCCTCATTACAACGAATCACTCACAAGTCTTTCATTACAAAATCCCACTTGGCCATTAAACAGTACTAATGTTTTCCTATTGTGCTTAAAAATGAATAATTCATATCCTCCATGAAAATAAACTAGGATGGTGAATAACAGAGCAGAGCAATTAGAGTTATGTCCTATTTTATATATCTTACCATATGCTGCTGGCTATGTGTGATTTTATGCCTTCTTTTTTATTGGCCAGGGTGAATTTTATTAATGTGTGAATATATGTGTGTGTGTATCTGTGTGTGTGTGTGTGTGTGTGTGTGTGTGTGTGTGTGTGTGAATAATTATGTGTATTTATAAATGGGATGCATGGATCAAAATTAATGAGTTTCAGTGTGTGTTTCTGAACATTTTACATACAGACACACAGACACACACACACATATGCTCAAGAAACTTTCAAAACTTTGAGGAAGTAATAAAGAAACTTGACAATACTTTTGATCATGGAATAACTGCTTGGAAAATCTCAGCTCTTTTATGCACTGTCATTTCCCTGAACTGTGTCAAGGTTACAGATACAGTCTTTTCTGGTTTTTTGGGTTTATTTTTTTTCTTCCCCTGCATAAATGGTTTTCAGTTAGAGTTTTCAAACATTCTCCAACACATCTCACACAAAGAGGTGAGACATGGTGAATATAACCTCACATTTCCTGATTAACCATGACTATAATTCTTCCTTCATACTTTTTGCCAACTTATTTGTTTAAAAATAGCCCAACAAATAAAAATCAGCAAATAATCCCTTTAGGGGCAGAAAGGACCTATCCTGCCATTAACCCTAAAAATTTTTTTAAAATAAAAAAAAGAAATTAAGAATTTGTTTAGTTTTGACCAACAAAACATTGCTGTTACACCACATCATTTGTTATGATTCTCCACATCTTGGAGTTGATTAATCCAAGAGCAGTGGCCTAAGAAAATATTCTTACAGCAGAAAAAGAATGAGTGTGTTTTTTCATGTCTGACAGTTCATGCATTTCCATGAGGAAACCAGAGCCTAGTCTGCTATTCCTTCTACAGAAACTTAGTAGTTCAACCTTTCTTGTTGATTTCAGTTATAAGTGATCACACAGTGTTATTGAAAAAAAGACAAAAAATTATTTGAGAAAAAAGCAAAGCCTTCATTATATTCCTAATTTACTCTATTATACTACTTCTTGTAAACAAGAGAGGTAAATGTTGGTTTAATTAACATAATTTCTGGCCCACATGATTTGGAAAAGAGAATTAATCCTTAAGGATGTAATGGGGTATAAGGGTTTGATAAAACTTCTGCTGTGAGACCAGTTTCTTTGCAACACATCCTTAATTAATGTAAATGTTGCCAAACACCACCAGTTTCAAAAAGCCAATTCAAGTTGTTTAAGTTAATTAAACAGTGCTGCTGCTCCCGATGTTCTCTTTGCAGAGTGTGCAGGGGCTCCCCTCCCTGGTGCTTTTCCCCTGGGGCTATTCCCAGTCGCACTAACAGCCTGGGGATTTGGCCACAGGAGGGACAGCCAGGATGGGCTCCTGCTGAGCAGAGGCCCAGCATCCCTGGATGCTGCCAGACCTCTGTCAGTTACCATGGCTGGGCTCCCCAAGCCCCAAGGAAATGCTCAGCCATGCCTAGTCCCTTCCTGGTCCTGTCCTCCAAGGTGGCACAGGAGACATGGGCTCTGCAGGCAGACACTTGTGCTGTCCCTCCACATTGCAACGAGTTTAATCCTCTCAGAGGGAAGAAAGGATCTGAATGTGAAAGAAAGAAAGAGAATCTTTTTCTTATCATACCACCCCCATAAGTTCAGGTGTGGTTGATGGAGAGATCAGCTCAACTTGATTCAGACAAAAATGTACAGGACAGAGTGAGACCACCCAAAGTAAGGACTGCACTTTGGTGGGATTAAAACAATGGTCCCCAAGTCAAGATGTAAGGACTATTAGCTTCTGCCTTCTGAAATTATATATAATATTCACAGATACACATATATATGTGTATGCCTGTGTTCATATGTGTATATGTGTATAGGCAGAGAAAGTTGTTTTGCATCTTTTTTTGTCTTCCTGTGCCTATCTTCTTCATTTGGATAAATAATGCTTCAGTGAACAGCACAGTAATCTTAATCTATAACAAATAAGAATCACCTAGAAAGAATCATTCATCCTCCTGAATTAACATTTATTTCTTATTGTAATGGAGGCTATTCCTCTCCAGTACTTTCGCTGAATGCAATATTTTACCACAGTAACAAACAAATCAGAAATATTGGAAGTCATTCTTTGTCATCTTTGTATCTTTTTCTCCAATTCCCATTTGACAATCCAATGATTTATAGTATTAGATTAATGTTTATGGAAGATAATTTTTAATGGCAATATTTGATAGGCTAATCTGTTCTCTTTTTGACTCAGGTGGTTATATTTTTACTGACTGATGCTTATTTCATATGAATCTTGTCATCCACTGAGAAAGAAAACAGAAAAGACATTGCAGCCAGAACACAGTTCTTTATCTCACAGTAGTAATTTAACACAGAGGATACCTAGCTGCCTTTATAGATTCAACAGATAAATGAACCTGTCATTGGTGAAAGTGAAGAAATTCCATGCCTTCCTAGTGGATACACAATCTTTGTTTTCTCATGGTCTTGCTTACAATCAAAATAATGTTCTTCCAGGTTACCTTTTAACTGAGAGCTAACATAAAGCAAGAGACGTCTAGATTTTAATCTTAAATCTGCAGTCAGAAGGTCTTTAAGCAAAAAGAAAAGTGTGTAGAACAAAATCAACCCAGAGGATTTGCATTGTGGATACGCCTGTCTGCAGAAGGCTCTGCAAATCACAAATGCAAGAAAAAAAACTTCCTTCTCTGCTAAGATATATTTTATGATTTATGCCTGAATTCACTGAAGACTTTGGTTTGCAGAGGTCTTTCTCTGGTCCAACTGTAGCAGGGTAGACATCAAGGGAAAGCCATAGCTGTAGCTGTCTTCTCCCCACACCGTGCAAGTCCAGCAACACCCACAGCTCACATCGGCACACAAAGGGTCACTTCAGCAGTCTGTATTCTCATAGGAAGCCATGCATCTGGACAAAACACCAGCACCTAGCTGAGAAAGCCTGAAAACCTGTCTTTAATTTGTACAAATTTTAGAAAATTTTCTCCCTCTCCTCTCCTGCCTGGTTGTTAGTTTCCTGAAGGCCTTAGGAGGGGTCAAGGAACTGAGATAGTAGTGTAATACAGGGAATAGAGTGATGGCAGCTCAATGTGTGACTAGAGAGAACTGAAATCACAGGCAGATATTTGAGACCCTATGACTGGGAAAGTAAGAATGCTAATTTCATCAGACCTGTAAGTACTGGCCAAGGGCTTAAGGGATCAATAGCTCTAAGTAGCACAGCTGTAAATTGAAGAATAACTGGCATCAGCCCAAAAGTAAGGTTGTGTAGTTCTGCATGAAAATAATTGCTTTAAGAATAATTAAAAAAAAAATAGTTTTCAAAATTATGATGAATTTTTTCTAGCAGAATATAAGAGAAGAGACAAGATAAAAAGTTAATTTCTTGTAATGTGGAAAAGGAAATAAATAAACAGAATACAACATAAATATGTATATAATACAGGCTTTAAGTGTAACACAGATAAAATTTGTGATAACAAGTCTAGGAGGAAAGTTTAAAAAAAATCTATTCTTAACTAGTTGGATTTCTGTAGACTTATGAACAGTTAGGTTTTCCAGATATGTGTTAGGTGCCTATGTTGTTGCTTTTGTGAATGACCACATGTACTGTTGTTTTTATTGCACTATTAGGCATTGATCAGATACTTACCTTACACTGAAGTCCACTTGGGGCTGGAAATTTAGGTGCTCATATCTTAAAATCCTGGAAAAGCTCATTCTACTAACATTGTGGAACTGACACTGACAGGACTGAGGTTACAGAACAGCATAGCTTGGTCAGATCAATGTTCTTTAAAAGAAAGACTGGTGGGAGGAGTGGCATATCTGGTTTGTGTCATAACCCAAAAAGCAGAGCAGCCTTGCAGTGCTCCACCACTTTACACTGCAAGAGAAAGGCTCAGTTGCTTTCAGGCTTTTCTGCCTGTCCACCCTCAACAGTATGTCAGTCACACATACCAATGTATGTCAGTCAGACTAACAAAATCTTCTAGCACTGTAAGACTGAATCTCAATACAGAAGGGATAAATTACTAGTTTGCTGTCTAGGATAGGCATGTGGCTGTGCACCTTGGCTGAACCTGAAATGTCTGAAATGTTGACAACACAGGGCCACCCAGCTGGACTTACCAGTTGCATATTCACACCAGCAATGAAGCGGAGCTAGGTGTTTAGCTGCAGCTGTCTGGGCTGCCTGCTGCTTATCCTTCTACTCAGCAGCTTCTGGGCAGCTGTGCTTTTGCAATAGCTCTCTGGCTGGGGGGTCTCAGCACAGTGCTCCTGCTTCTGTCCAGCTCTGGGTTCTCATGTGTGGGGACTCCTGCCTTTAGGACCTTATATCCTTTCACTCATCTCTAAACCTCGCTCAGTTTCCTTGTGCCATGAACCTGAATTACATACACAAGTAATGGAGTTAACTTCTATGCTTGGGAAACACAAATAAGTTCTTTCTGTAAATGAAAATCTACAGGAAAGATTAAGCCTGCTCATACAAAGTATTTAAAATAAAAAGCTTTCCATAGAAAATTATTAGTAGAATGCATTTTCTTATTGACTGCGAAGTTCCAACTTGTGAATATTTATACTGTACATTCAAAGCTTTTAAAAAAGATTAACATTTTTATTGGTTATGTCAATTATAATTTCAAGAAAGCCTATTATATCAGGTTCAGAGGCAAGGCTAATTTTTAATAGATAATACATAGATTAGATAACTCACTGAAGCAAGCAGGACAATGAAATGCATAAAAGTGGTTCTTAAAAGTGTTTCTTTTCCCTCATATTAGCATAACACATAGTAATAATATACATAGCAATCAAGAAGGACAGCAGATATCTTGATGGCACATCATCCATTAGTAGAGGCGTTACTTTCCAGGATTTTAAGTAATAAGAATTTCTGACACTGATTATTGATCTAGATATTGATGGGGGAATGTAGAATACTGACCACTGCCACCTGTGATTCTTCAGCTCTCAGAACTTCTGGAGAGCCACTGGAGAGCTTGAATTAATGCCTAAGTGACAGACCCAGGTCCCCTTGTTAGAGGCCCAGAACTGCTCTGTTCTCCTTCCCCATATAATTCTCCTATAATTCTTCATGGGAATTCTTCTTTTCATAGAATTCTGTGTTTCATTTTCACCCTTGCGCAAAGAATGCTCTGTAACTGCCTTCTTTACATTTGGAGCACCTTCCATCCATCCTGCTCTGAGTTGCAGCATTTGGCATTGTTTAAAATGATACCAATCTATTTTTGTGATCCTTGGCAGTCCCAGCTGTTCTTTATCACACAGAGAAGAGTAGCAATGCAAATTGTTATTCTGTCATTGACCTGTAGCTTAGTTTTATAGGTGCTTCATTTACCTCATCAGTTCAATTGCTCCTAATTAATTTGTTCAAACCATCAACAAAGGATATCCCTTATTAATAATCTCATAGGTGAGATTTATGGCCAAGTAATACAAATAAAGCATCCTTTGAGTACAATTATTGAGCCCTGGCAAAATATTATTTTAATCTGGGTAATCTGATACTATTTCCATGCTAAACAGCACTCAAGCCCTACAATAGTAATGTGGAAACTCACTGGCTGAAGCAGAGGGTGTGTGAGGGGGAATTACTGCTCATGATAAAAGCAAAGGAATGCAGTTAAGCAGCAAGAAAGGAAAAAGTAAAATTAATGCGTTTCCCTTGTTGTTTTAACAATACCTGTTTACTGTGAAAAAAGAAAGGTCTTCGGATTAGGAAATCTCACTTCTGGATTAGGGAAAGGCCTTCATCACATCCATGAGCTTTTCCCAGGATATACTGTTATATTTTGCCTGAACTCTTCTTCTATGAAAGAGCTGCTGAAAAAATACTGCAATATTTCTGTTTCCAGTGTACAGAAGTTTTATTGTTTCTATGAAATCATTGCTTAGGTGTCTCCCAGACACTTGAATTGTCTGAACACCTGATGCCTGCACTTGCAGTGTCTCTCCCTGCAGACATCTGGCAGAGGTCCCTCATCAGCTGAAGCCACCAGAGTCCCACACTGATGCAAGAGGAGCATCTTTGCCTTTGGAGTGGGAGCACTGCTCGCTGTGCAATAAAAATTGCCCTTTCCACACGTGTTGTTGAGTCAGCTCAAAGCACAAAGTGCTTGTTAGTTTTCCTATCCAGTGTTGGACCTCACTCAACAAATGATGAATCATGGGTGTGTTGTGCTTCTAGTCTTTTTCACCTTTATCATTGGCTAATTTTGGAACTTGCAGTTTATAATTACAGCGCTGAGCCAGGGCTCTTGGCTTGGGAGAGTGTTTTAAAGGGAAGCTTAATAGCTGCATCTTGGTTGAATACACTGTGAAGAGCTGAGTCTGACCTATATTAAAAGCTTAGAGATCTTTTCATTCTGCAGATGAATAGAAGGCCCTAACACTGAGGGAAAAGCACATATTAATTTCCCTCTAAATCACTGGGATCCACAGAAATAGAAATGGAAGGAGTTTTGTGGGACCTCTCAGTGCTTGTTTCAGGATGTTATGTGGCAGTGC
>VZTT01023362.1:8130-18831 GCA_013400855.1 Buphagus erythrorhynchus
AAAAACCAAATCCCATGAGTGATGCACAATGCAATTGCTCACCATCTGCTGACCAATACCCAGCTGGTCTCCCAGCAGTGATGGGCTCCTACTGGCCAACTTGACCCAGTTTTTATACTGGGCATGACATTCTGAGGTATGGAATATCCCTTTGGCCACTTCAGGTCAGCTGTCCCTGCTATCCTCTTTCACAGCTTCTTGTGCCCCTCCTCACTGGCAGAACATGAGACACTGAAAAGTGCTTGACTCAGGATAAGCACACTCAGCAATAACTAAAACATCAGTGTTATCACATTATTCACATACTAAAAAAACAGAGTATTGAACTAGCTACTAGAAAGGCAATTAATTGTATCCCAGCCAAAACCAGGACAGAATCTTGTAATAAATGTTTTAAAATACAGTCATAACCAAAAGTTAGAAATGTGTCTTCCTTTTATTGTAGGATTAAAAAGCACTTGGCTACTAACATTTGGTAAATAGTCATCTTTGAATAGGACAAATATTTCTTTAAAACCTAATTCTAAGGTATCTCTCAGATATTGAATCACTAAAGGAATTAACTTCCTTTCAAATAAATACCAATACAAATATTATTAAAATAAAAGAAAATAATATTGCGCTTGGTAACAAAGACATGCTTTGTAATGAAACTAATTTTTTCTCAATGTCGATAAAAATATGATTATTGTTATTATTGTTAAACCTAAGATATTATTAATGTGCTAAACTGAACATGTCCATTGCCCAGTAATTTCCTTGAGATATGTGGTAGAATGATAAACTAAAGAAATGTGTCCTGGGTAGAGACCTGTCAAACAACAGTCTAGAAACACAGCATCACTTCTTCTACATGAAATATGGCTACACAAATGGGTGATGATAGACAGGAAATCAGTCTATACCAAGGAGAAAAGCAGCATGAAGTAATGACTTCTAGACTAATTCATGAGTTTGTGCTTATCTAGATGTACTCACAGATATATTACATGCGTGATTACAGGTGGCAACTACAAGTTAATATCTGAGTGGGTATTTCTGTTTTACTGGTAGCATAGCTAACCATGTAAAAACAGTGTGGATAGCTCTGTGGAGCTTAAATTAGTATGTAGGAAATCTATGAATGAGCTCACGGCTCTGCAGGTTATTCAGTTGGTACTATATTTATTTTATTGTATTGGTCTGGTTTTAAAGTTTAAATTTCATAAGTTGTTTTCTCACTACAGATATTGGAGAGATGTATAAAACTGTGCAATATCTTTATGAAAAGCATCACAACTAGGAAGAGTAGTTATGGAAATTGTAATCTTAGTTCTCTGAGTCACTAAATACAGAAATATAAATATGAAAACTGTAATCTAGTGTATCTGACAGACATGCTATCTAACATGATCTGATCCTATAATCCTTCCTCAGACAGAAAGTGTCACATAAGTGTCTCCATATCCAGATGTTAAACTTGCCACTTGCCTCATAAACCTATGTTTTATACTACACACCATATTATGCTATCAATACAAACATGTGTCACAAAGAAGTTTATTTGCGGAGACAGAGCTTCGGAAGAGAAAGAAACATAAGACAAAATCAATACCAAAACAAAATCAATAAAACAAATTAGATCTGCAGTATTGTTCTTCCTATTCCTGCTATTCCTGTTTATATTTTACTTACCAAGACCTTAGCTTTTTTTTTCTTTTTTTTTTTTTTTAACTTAAATCAGGATTTTTCAATTCCTCGAGTGTACTACATGAAGTGTTCCAGAGCTCAGATCTAATTGTACTGGATACACAAGTCTTGCTTCTTCATTTATGGAAAAAAAATAAATAAAAAAAGTAAATAAATATTGAATACTTACAGCACATAATCTGAAAGTAATTAATAATCTATAACTTTCGGAAACAAGTTTATCCTACCAAGGATTTACCAAGGGGTGTGACAAAAGGGGGACATTCTGATCTCTTTCCAACATGAACGTGTTAGAACCACTGTGGCTCATCTGCTTCCTTGGATGTGGTGACCTTGCATTAGTGAAACTAGAGAAAGCCTTGTGCTATGGATTGGGACTATAAGCTTTTAAATTTAGCTCATGTGAACTTGGTGCATTGCTGCTTAAAGTAATGCTCAAGCAGTGCACTGCAGTTCTTGGAACAGTAGCCACCTGGGCTGGGCAGCAATATGTGGTGATGGGTATGGACATTTCAAAATGCCAGCTCTACAGGACTTACATGGCAAGGGATTTCTTCAAGGAGGAGAGGAGCTGCAGGCGTGGCTTCTGAGAGAAGATTCCTGATGCTGGCTGCACACTGAACACAGAAAGTTCCAGAAAACTCCAAGAAGGACCCACTACTGCCCAAAGCTGGTGCCTCTGCAATAATATATTTGAGAATGGGACACAAAGTTGTGCAACAGCGTCTGGGAGACTGGAGTGAGAATATGTGACAGTGAGAGTCTTGCAGACCCCCAGGTCAGTGCAGAAGGAGGGGCAGGAGGTGCTCCAGGCACCAGAGCTGAGATTCCCCTGCAGCCCCTGGTGCAGCCATGGTGAGGCTGCAAATTAAGTAAGTAAAAAATAAATCCGTGCATGGATGTAGAATGAAGACAAAACCAGGGCAGAAATCCATGGCAAAGAAGCTAAAAATTAGATACTATTGTATTACCCAAAAGTTTTCTAATTTCTTTTTTCAAAGAATAATCAACAGTGGAAACTTAAGGAGGGCATAAGAGTAGGGCATGGAAAGATTGATCTTTAACCTGGAATGAACAATTAAGATAATGTTGGTCTTCTGCAAGCAACAAACAGTGCTAAGATTTCCAAGCATTAGACTAGTTGACTAAGGAGAATCTCTAAAATACATTTAATTTGAACATAGCACAGATGAAAACCAGAATTGATGACAAAATGTATCAGAAGTAGGAGGATGCTCAAATGTAAAAAAAAAATAATTTATCTCTACTGATCTCTGGAGTAAGTGCTCTTACAAGCATGTACCATTAATTGATCCTTTCTATATGTACCTTTCTAGGTACTTTTTCTGTGATGTGGACATCCCTAGTATCAATTGCAACTCCTTTTTTTTTTTTCTTTTAATATATAAAAGGTTTCACTACCAGAAAATCCACTTTTTTTCTTTTTTTTTTTTTTAATGTGCATGAAGTCTAACTGTCTAGAACAAAATAATTGTGTGCTTTTCTCCTGATGTACCAAACTAACATGAGAGAAAAGAAAGGAATCATCAGAATTTCTGGCATGGTGTTGCAGGCTAAAATTAATTCTATCAAAAAAAAACCAAACCGACATCACTCAAATCCCCCACATCTCAGGTCTATGTAAAAAAATAGGCATCTAGAGACAGCTCAGCTCAACTCATATTTTCAGTCTAATCCCTCCCAAAAGTGACACAGAGTTTTAGCTTACTTTTCACTGTCACATTTAGCTTGCAAACACTTGGTTAGTATACTTGAAATAGCCTTTACATGTAGGAGGCATGCACTTTAAAGTAGCAATGCGTGTATGAAGCTTGAAAAGTGTTACAGTGGACTGGCTACACGAGGAGAAAATAAACTTGTTAGATGTCACACTGCAGTAACCTGTTCCCTACTTCAAGTGATGTGCTTTGAGGTCACATGTTTACCCCTGTGAGAATGAGGAGTATTTACTTCACTACAATAAATCAGTCCCAAAAACCAAAGAAATATATGGGTATGAACTTCTCCTACTATCAGCTTGGTCTGCTTACTACCTGCAAAGTTTTCAGCCTGTCTAGCACTAATTTACCATGGCTTGATTTTCAGACAGAAGTAAGGGCTGACTTCTCTTGAGTGTTTTTACATTTACTTGATGTGTAGCTATTACACATCTGTAGCTATTGATTATTATCTGGCATTTTTTCTTTCTTCTGTGTGCATGTCCCACATGGATTGTGCAGTCAGTTTGGAAATCATATCTAAGGTGATTTTTAAATTAAATTCTATCCTGATTGGGTATAAAAAGAGGTCAAGATGCATTCACATTCAACAGTTTGCTCTACTATCTTTTTTAGTCTTTCTTCAGAGCTCCACTCATATCTCAGAGGCTCAAAATCTACATAACTTCATCAGATGTCACAAGAATTTTTTCCAGGCTTAATATGGTCAGCTTCTGTCCCATGTACATTTACAATCTTAACTTCCAAATTGAAGGCCCTGGAACTGCATAGCTATCAGCAGAATAATGACATCTCTCCATCTGCCCTTAAACAGAAGGAAAACTATACTTGAAATGAACCTGTTGCAAGCTTTATACGTCTCATCTTTTAAAAGTATCTTCCAATTCATTTACACTACATCTGTCGATGAACAGTTCACCCACTGCTAGTGCCTGTATCAATATCTAAATGTATCACTAGAAATTACATCTCTTTTCTTCAGAAAGTGTGGCTCTGTTTCCATGGGGAAAATAAGTTATTTTAACCGAGACATGATAAATTTATCTTCCTTCAGGAAAAAAGTGGCATTTTTTCTTTCTTCTCTTACCACTTGGTTTCCTCACCCACATTTATTTTCTTCCAAAACAAGAAGTCTTAACACAATTAATTTTTATTTCTATCTTTACCTTTTTTTGGACAGTTTACCTACTGTCACTACCATTATATTGCCAAACTCAGTCTCTACTTTAACCATGAGTTTGTTGGTATTCTTATTGTTTCCTACTGTAGTGCTGCAGTCGCTGCTTCATTTATGATTTCCATGCAGCCCAACATCAGAGGACAACAAAGTGATACAGCCTGATTATCATTCTACTCCAAGGCAGTATCAACCTCTGGAAAGAAATGAGGCAAAAAGAAAGGAAATAGACAAATAGGAATAGGTAAAAGACAACTAAAGAATATAGCAACTAATAAATAATTTTAAAGGTCTAAATAAAAGCCTTGAGTTAAGGAACTGTTAATGATTGTTGTTGACAGAGTATAATATGCAAGATAAATATCATGAAAACAGGATTTCAGAATGTCATCCGACTCCACTGCTTTTTGAAAGATATTTGGAAATTACAACTTTCTGCATTTAGCTATAAAGCACTCACTCCATTTCTCTTCTTATGTTTATATTCATTACTATCTTAAGCAAATCAGTTTAGGAAAGATGTGATTAAAATGGATTTCATCATATACTTCAGGAGTCCTGAATCTAGTAATTCTTTTAGGAAGGTACTAAAGAAGCCTGAAAGGTTGCGCTTAAACATATTTAAAGAGTAACCAACCAGCAAAGAAATATTTCAGTCCAATTTGAAGAAGTCATGCCATTTTTTCATTACTATCAATATATAAATTTATATTTAAGGAATAGAATTATTCTTTTGACTCTCTGGATTATCTATCATTCAGCAAATAGCAGCTGCTATTCAAACTGCCTTCTTCAGATACCCTGTTGAGATACCTGCGCTCCTGTGTGCCAGGGTTTCATAGAAAGTTGGTGTCCTGCAGGAGACACAGTCTCAGGATTGTTCAAAGCAGTCACCCACAGCAAACCAAAAGGGTATATCAAGCACAGAGGTATCTTTACATTCTCATTTTGTTTGATATTTATTCATAACACTCAAGATTATGCCTGCCTGTGCAAATTTAAGATACTGACTACTTTCCCAATGAAAGAATCCTAAGTGGCACCCTGTAAAGCCTCTCTGTTTAGGAACATTGATGTGTGAAAATGTCTGGAGTTTACATTTGTTGTTAAAACACCAGCAGAAGAAATTTTTTATTCTTTTTCTCTCAATTCAGTTACAAAAATTCAAGGCCGTGTTTCCCAGGTTACAATTCCTAAAGTGTTGGCAAGCAAAAAAGCACACCGGATTCTGTTCCTCATGTTGAAGTCAGTTTTCAAAGACAAAATTATCAGACTAGATAGAAAGAAAATAGATTGGAGGAGTTGATCTCTTCCTTGATTGGCAAACCTGCATTCCAGTCTATTCCTTTTCTATGAATTGCTTCAGGGTTGAACTCAATGGGTGTTTAGTACAAAAATGTTGTAGTAATCTGCAGTGAAGCAATGGGGAATTAAGTCTTCTCACTGCCAAAAGATATAACAAAAGCTATCCTGTACAGCTCTGCACATAATGGCAAAAGGGGAGTATACCAACATGCTAACAGAGTAATAACCAATCCTGAGTTGCCATGAATGACAGTTGTCTGAGGAGAAAGGAGGAAAAACTGCAGCTTAAAAATAAAGAAAAAACTTCCATACATTTAAAAGATGTCACTATGGTCTTGAAGGTTGTTTTGAAAAGGATTGTGGCCATGAGCTTTGGAGCATTTGATGCATACATAGCAACCAGGTCTTTGATGACTTTTTAGGACACAAAAATCCTTTCTTAAATAATTTGCTATAGATGTTGAAGGATAAATGCTAAAGAAACATCAAAGTGCAGTATGTGATACCTCTTCATTTCTTATAAGCTTTCTGACCTGCTCTTGAATATAAGCACCTAAATTGTTGTTCAGATCCTATAAGCCCCACATAGGAACTACAGCAGGAGGTCTCTTCTTACAATACAGATGATTCTGCTTTTTCTCTCCTCTCTCAGAAAATATATAGCTAAAATAAATCTTCCTAAGGATGAACTTGTTTTCATGAATTTCTAATACCAATCCAGATATTTCTGTATTTCTTTTTTAACATATTTACCTTTTCACAAAAAATGGTTCAAATTGAGTTATTTTTTCTAGCATTCCTTACAAAAACAAAAACAAACAAAAACAAAAACAAAAACAAAAACAAAAACAAAAACAAAAACAAAAACAAAAACAAAAACAAACCCAGTTCTTTTTTATGCATTCTATCAACCATTTGATGTGGTAGAACATGTATTTCACATTGTACTACCAAAAAATGAAACCTGTTTCAGTGCTGCACTTTTTAGCACTTCTCTTTTGTAAACTTATAGGCTACTACTCTTTGTGGAAATTCAGTGAATTTTATTCTATTTCCTTGAGCAAAAACTAAACCACGTTCCTTTGTATAGAAATTTAGTCAAACTGACAAAATTTTTTATACAATGAATAATTGGATATTGGAATATCTTTGGATAGAAAGAATTGGATGGATTTTTTGTTTGTTTGTTTTGGTTTTTTTGTTGGTTTTTTTTGTTTGTTTGTTTTTGTTTTTGGGTTTTTTTTGTGGTTTTTTTTGTTTTGTTTTTGGTTTTGGTTTTGGTTTTGGTTTTTTTTTGTTTTTATTTTTTGTGTGTGTGTGTTTTTTGGGGGCGGAGCTTCCCCTCTTTTTTTTTTCTTTTTTTGCTTTTTTGAAGAAATGCAATTTTACTCTATGCTATAAATAACAGTAAAAGGCTTGGAGATATAAAAGGTTTCACATTATCCTTATAGATCCTGTTTTAAAGGCAATAATATTTTTAGCTCATTAATTTTCTTATAAAAGCAGAAATATTCTTATTTTATCAGAATTGGCACTGGCTTGCTGCCCAGTCTCATTTACTGCTTTGATTTCTGACTTTAAATCTTGTTTTTTTCTTATCTGCTTCAGACTCATGCAAGGCTCAGTCATTCTCAAAGGTTCTATCCTGTGACCCATTGATATTAGTTTTCCCTTTTGCCCTGACTTCCATGAATTGGATCATTATGTTCTCCCTTTGTAGAGACAGAAGGTTGCATGACCCACACTTAGAGATCAGCAGAAGAGAAAGTGAGCCCAGTGTGTAAAAGAGATTATTACTCCAGCTGTGGGATTCTGTAGTTGGTAACATGCTTCTTCCTGTCCTCAGAGCTTTACTGTACTTTTGCAAGCTCACAAGGTGATAAACCACTTTTCTCTGAAAATCTGTCCCTCAACCATCATTGCTCAAAAACTGTGTCTTCCCTGTCTGTCATTCTGCGATGCTGCTTTACANNNNTTGACAAAGTGTACATTTTCATGGTAAAGTTAATCCCTGTAGACAAGAATAAATTCGTACAGTGGAGGATGCAGCAACAGCCAAGGAGTTCTCTGCACAGGGGGCCAAATCCAGTTAAAAGCTTCACCACACTGTCTCCATCTGGAAGTGTGTGAAAAATCCTGGTGAAATAATAGACTAAGCTCAGTCTTAGAAGAGCAGATGCTGGACAACTACATGGTGTCATAACCCAATGAGATGAGAAAATCTGTCACTGTAGTTCAGGGAAATCATTCCCATTCACTAACATTTTGCTTTTTCCAGTCTCTGCCTAATTTTCCATTAACTTTTCTAATTACTTCCAGTTCTCCTTCAGTTCTACAATTTTTCCTCTACCCTTCAATCTTTCTCACTCCTTTTTCTCTAATCTTTGTCTCAGGGTATCTTCTATTGTCCTAAAAGACTATCTATTACCCTATATGTAAAGAAACTTCTTCAGTTTTGCTGTGTTGCACTTATAGTCAGCTGGTATCCAGACATATCTAGGCTATAAATATTTCTCTTAATATTTTTCGAGTGCTAATTAATATATCATATTCCTTTCCTTTACAAAAAAAAGTTTGCTTTCTTAGAAACATTGCAGCTATACTTTATGGAAAACACAGGCATTCACTGGCATTGTTAACTCATCAACAAGTTGACAAAACTGTTTGTGGATGCCTTGTGAGAAGGTTTATAATGTACTTTTGCATATCCAAAGTCAGTATTGTCACTGACAGTATTTCATTAGCAAGTTCTTCCAAGATGATAATTTGATTTGATTAATTATGAAGGCTGAGAATTTTAGGAACCCCCTGGTGAGCAGTAGCAGTCCATGGGAATAAGTGACTGGCAATGAGGGGAGGAGACTGCTCAGGAGACAATACTTGTTATCAAGTCTGTTGGTAATTAACACTGCTAGTAATGCTGAAACAGATACTTCCTGAATAATTTCAAATTCCTTGCATCTCTTCTCAGTAATGAGTTTCCAGTTTTGGTCTTCTTAGAATAAAGTGGGGTTTACTTTCCCATTACATTTCACTCAGACTAGTCTGACACATACCAGGAACGCTAATCCTGAAGGGCTGAAGGAAATGACTGCTAGGTTACTCTTGGTGTTTCATGTATTTGACTCAGGCTGTCAGGACAGACAAAGAGGGAGACCCTCCATCAAAGTGAAGCCACCAAGATGGGGCTTCAGAGTATTACTTCTGCTCTGGAAAATATTAGTGACATAGACACTCAACTCAGATTAAAAAAAAATCATGCTGGGCTATGTGAAGGCTAGTAAAAGATATTAACATGTTATTCACATATATCCTTGAAAGAAAATATCTCATTACCTTCTTTAAAAATCAGATAGATTTTCTTTGATACAATTATAGTAGAACTACAAGTATTAATAAAAAGGGAAATTTTCCACTAAAGTGAAGATGTGCCCTGTAGTCAGTCTAAGGACACCACACAGCAGGGGCTACTCCTTTTTTCAAAGGATGATGGAGGCTTCAGCTTACATGAAAGCATGAGTCTTGCTACTAAAACAGCATAACTATGGTATCCAGTGATATTTTTTCCTTAATCCATACAGTTTTGTGAATATGTTAACTTACAGTATGCACTGAATGCAAAATTACCTATTTTCCGTTAAACCCAAGTTGTCAACAAGAGAATATCTATTCAAATTGGAACTAATTTTTTATTTAAAAAAAAAATCAGAAATTGCAGTAAATGTCATGATTTCCCTCAAGCTCATCATTCAAATCTGATTTGGATTTTTACAACCTAGATTAAAGCTTTATAGTCTCTAGCACAAAAATGTAAAAGACATGGTGTAATATACTGAGAAGCCCACACCAAATAACAACAGGCTTTGCAATATATATCTTAAAGTTCTGCAGAAAAGCACAAGTTCTCCATTTGTTTTTCACTGTTCAGTGTTACCTAACAGACTAGAAGGCTTAATGATAAGAAGAATATCTACATCTATACTTATGTCACTTGCTGTTTGTGTATTGATTTAAAATTAAATTTTAGACAAAATCCATTTTCATAATCTAATTTTCAGCTGACAAAAGCAGATGAGATATACTGATTACAACTGCAAGATAATGCCTACTTTAGAAGAACAACTTCAGTCACTCGTATGGAATGCCAGTTCCTGAATAAACAATTAAAGAAATACCTAAAGATAATTTGTCAGAATCAAGAAAAACTGCTCTATGTAGAGCAAGTGTCTCAAAAAGGACCTGAAGTTTATTTTCTGAAAATGACTAAGTATTGTTATCCCTATACTACCTGTTTGGTGTTTTTGTTTGTTTGGCTTTTTGATTTTTTTTGTTTGTTTTGGTTTTCTGTTTTTTGTTTCTTTGGTTTTTGTTTGGTTTAAGGTTTTTTTTTTGTTTATTTGTTTGTTTGTTTGTTTGTTTAAGGATAGGAAATATTACCACCATTTTTTTTTCCTTTTCAAGCTTGAAGTTGGATTTTAATATAGGAATCAAGTGGCTGTTATTCCATGCTTCATGTCTCAATAATGAAAACATCCATTCCTGATCCACAGTACAATTGTAGAATCATTGACTATTTTAGGTTGGAAAAGCTCTCTAAGATCATAAAGTTGAACTCCTAATTAAGGACCACTCTATTCACTGTTAAACTGTATCCCCAAATGCCACATCCACACATTTTTGGAACAGTTTCAGTGATGCTAACTTCACCACCGCCCTGGGAAACCTGTTCCATTTACTGACCACCCTTACAGTGAAGAATTTTTTCCTAACATCCAATCTAAACCTTCCCTG
>VZTT01023370.1:0-16586 GCA_013400855.1 Buphagus erythrorhynchus
AAGGTAAAGAGGGCAGAAAATTAGAAACTCCTGATCACTCAGACATTAAAATTAACATTGCTGTACAACCATGATGGTGTTGGTAACTGTTATTCCCTTTTACATCTACCTTTTCTCTCTTCCAGGTGAGGCTTTAAAATATAGGTATCACTCCCACTTTTCTTTATCTATCAAGGTATTGGCTTTATAAAGTATAATTGACCCTAATTAGTTACTCAAGAAGGAGAAAGTGATGCAAGGTTTCCTGTTTATCCAGTCTTAAAAAGATAGTGGAGTAGAATCTCCAAAGGCAAATTAATTGTTTCAGTATTAGATCAAAGCATAGTGTCTACTCAATTATTACAAAGTATAGTAATCACTGCAGTAAAAAGTTACCCATTAAGCCATTATTTGCAAGAGATTGATACACATTCAAGAAAGGATTAAAAAAACCAAAACAACACAGAACAAAAGGACTATTTTTGTATGTCTGTGTATCTCTTCAGATGTTCTCCCAGAGAAACTGCAACCATGAGGTACAGCAAACAAAGTTAGATGAGGCTAAAGCTTCCCTTTCTTTAATAGCTACTCTTCTTAAATAGAGCCAAATTCTACCCTCTCTCTTGTTCAGTGGAGTTCCATGGAAGATGTCACAACAGAGTCAGAGTTACTAAAAAGATATCAGTGCAGGAGAAAAATCCACAGGAAACAAAGAGGGTAAATGTTTTTTCTTAGACAAAGCTTCTTACTGAGAAAGAAACCATCAAAATCTGTCTTAGAAGTGAAGATATAAAAAGAAAAAAAATATTATACAGGTGGAATTGTATGGTAGAGGAGTCAAGCAAGTGCTACTAAGACTGATATTTGCCAGCAGGAGTTGAATTGAGTGAGGCTAAAGGTTTATCTTCAAAAGCATCTTAAATCTTCCAAACATCATCACTGCATATTCACATTAGGACTTTCTCTCTTTTTAAGTTTTTTTAAATCAGTTTCTTTATTTATTCCAGAAAGCTATGTATAATAGGAGGGCTAAGTACCACCTCTTCCCTAGTGTGCTGAGTATGTTTGAGTGCAAAACATGGATTTAGCTTTTTTATTTTTTTTCCCTAACCAAAAGGCATAATTTCACTGGGTAGAGTTGAAGTCATTTAGAATATTTTTTAGGGCTTTTGATATTTCAGACAAAATAACACCTCAGAAATTACTTCAACATTGAATAAAACAAAGGTATAATGTAGAAACAAATTCACATTTGATATTTTAGCACATCTTTTCCTTTGAGTCTTCATCCAGCACTGATTAACATTAGCTTCGATTACTTACCTCATTAGGCAGTATCTTCATCAGTGTTTTAAGAGTCTTCTAAAAGGTTATTTGGAGAGAAAGCCTGCAGAAAATTCTACACATGCTAGGAGAAACCGTGGTATATGCTGACCATGCCCTTCTAAATATAAACCCTGGTTAGAGAAATGCAGAGGCTCTTCATGCACTAAATTATGTGGACTCATCTCTGTGACCTCCAGATGTCCTGATTCTCCCTGGCTTACCACATAATAGTCATGTAATACTAACCTTGATGGACTACATATGAATAAGAGGCTATTTTGAGGTTATAAGTGCTTCAAATTGTAAGGTTCCCTGCACACTATCCCACAGCTAGCTTGGGAGGAGAGTACTCAACTCAATGTAATATGTATGCAGGAGTCTTTATAAAAGCCCAGGCTGTCCTCAGAGATCATTCCCCCTGCGAGGAGTCTGCCTTGGAAATAAGACCTAGATCATTAGCAATAAGTTCCATAAATGTGGCTGCTAAAGCATTCATGTGTACCTCCACCAACACCCAGACAGTCCAGTGTCCACCAGAACTGTCAGTCTTGAATCACAAGCAAACCCCACCTGCTCCTCCCAGCCTGGGCTGCCCCAATGGGCCATAAACCCAGTGAGTGTCTCTCTCAGGCAGCCAGGCCATGCCCCAGAACTCCCTGAGGCACAAGGACTGAAAGCGTCCCACATCCCTGAACATCAGGAGGCTGCAGAAAAGTCAGAACGTGTCAAACGAGCCCTGCTGCCACTGCAAGGCCAGCAGCTCCCATTCAGCAGTGGATGCTGTTGTTCTTTAGACACCATCTGTTGCAACAGCTGCTGGTGGCTTTCCAACAGTCTGTTCTGTGCAGGTCTAAAACCTGATTGCTCTCAGGCAACTACCCCTTCTTATCTAACCTTGATGAGAGAGATTGAAGATCATGGTCACTTTGGCCCTCTACCGTAGGGCATGCAGTGGCATTGACCACCACAAATGGCAGTGTCATCGCCATAGGGGACTGGGAGACAGGATCACCTACTAGAGCCCTACTGGGAGTGCCTGCATGTGTGATGTGCTGGGAGCAGGGCAGGGGCAGGGATTCTTAAGTGAACAACCTCCTTCCCACTGCCTGCATCTGCAGGGATGCAGCACCCAGTCCAACATCTGGCCTGTCTCTTCTTCACTGTGGCATCTCTAGTGAAGAGCAGCACCATGAGAAGCCTGACCTCTACCAGAGGCTGAGCAGCTTCCAGTCATCCCCAAGAGCCTTTCCTCTCCCTAAATTCCACGCTGCAGAGCCCACGAGGAGCAGAGCCCTGCTCACTCCTGAGGCTCCCTGCAGGCAGAGCCCTGTCGGTTACTCTCTAAGGAGAGTCCACTTGCTGTGTCCCTGCACTCCAGCAGGCACCCCCTCTAAAACACACGGATATCAGAGCATATTAGGCCTATCTGAAAAATGTCTTTTGTTTACTATTTTGCTCCTCGTGTTGGCTCTTCAGCACTGTTCAGTTATGTTTATTTTCTTAGCAGGTCTCCTGTGTAATTTTTATAAAGATTATAAGCAGTGTCACCAGTCTGCCCTACTTCTGAACGAAAAATGCATTGAAAATCACTTTCACCAACACACTTTTAAGACTTTTTTCTGCTAACGCAAAAAAACCCTTATTTCTGATTGCCTCCTTGTTCAGAAGATTTTTCATTGTCGTGATTCACTATCAAATAGAAAATTTTTATGAAAGTCTTTGGACAGAATGTCCTAATTACACTTGACCTCAGTTTATACCACATGACCACGCATGTATCTGAATATCACCATGTAAAACGTACTTTTGGCAACGGAGAGCTATTGGATGTTTAAGATCATCTGAAAACAAACAAAAAGGAAACAGATTGAAGCCGCGGAGAACAATCCCTTAGTCTGGCTCCTACCTGCACCTGCATTAGTGACTTACCTTCTATTTCCTTCAAATGCCTTAAGGAACAGTAACACCCATACAGTGACTTTCCCCGTATTTTTATGTTCTGATTATGTAAGTGCGCTGCTTGCATAACCGCAACGACAATAAGTGTAGGATTTGTCTAAGGATCAACAAGGAGCAGCTCCTGCCAGCCGTTCCCGAGTGTCCCTGCCAGCCGCCCCGCTCGGAGCGCGCCGATAAGGTGGGTGCTGTGTGTGTCAGTGACGCTCACTCCGTGCAGCCCGGCCGGGAATGTTTAGCCTGAAATAACGTTTGCATTCACTGCGTGAGATAATGTCACCAAAGAAATCAGGTCTCAGCGGCCTTACCAAAGCACACACGACAGACCGCCAGCCAGCTGCCACCCGTCCCCTGTTTGGGAGTACTTCCCCGGTCTGTCCCGCTGCCGGGGATCCCCCAGCCCTGCGGGGCCATCTCCCTTTTCCCGGGGCTGCCCCCCGGCTCCTGCCGCACGCGCGGGCGCAGCCGCGCTCGGGGCCGGGCGGGCGCCCCGGTGTCCCCTTTGTGCTTTTTACACCACAACAGCCCCGCGGGCAGCCCCCTCCCCGAGCGAGGCCGGTGCCAGCTGACCCTGCGCCGGGGAAGGGGTGCCGCGGGTCCGGCCCGGCCGCACGCCTCGCTGCGGGGGCTCTCACGGACCCGCCCCCCCGCTGCGGCCGCATCAATCATTAACGGCGGCTCGGGTGTCCAGCGCCTCCCACCCCGGGAAACCCTACCCGGGGCGGCGGGGGCGTCTCTTCCCGCTCCTCGGGAGCGCTGGATGCGCCGCCGGTTTCCAGTTACCGCGATGCCGGGTGGTGGGGCGGGAGGAGCCGCGGCGGTGCCGCCACTGCCCCCGCTGCAATGAGTGATGCTGCCGGGGGCGGCGGCGGGGGCGGAGAGGCGCAGAGCTACCGCGGATCCTCCGCCGGCGGCTGCGGGCGCAGCGGCTCTGCCTCGCCCGTTCGGCGGCGAGGCGGCGGGCCCGGGGCCGGCCGGGGCAGCAGCAGCATGCCGGCGGGCGAGGGGGACAAGAAGGAGGCGGCGCCGCCGCCGCAGCCTCGCCCTGCCGCCCTGCTGCGGTGGGACGAGGTGCCCGAGGACTTCGTGGAGTGCTTCATCCTCTCGGGCTACCGGCGGCTGCACTGCTCGGCGCAGGAGTGCCTGGCCTCGGTGCTGCAGCCCACCAACGAGACCCTCAACTTCTGGACCCACTTCATCCCACTGCTGCTCTTCCTCAGCCGCTTCGGGCGGCTGCTGCTGCTGCGGGGTGCCGGGGACGTGCCCTTCCACCACCCGGCCCTGCTGCCCCTCTGGTGCTACGCCTCGGGGGTGCTGCTCACCTTCGCCATGAGCTGCACGGCCCACCTATTCAGCTGCCTCTCCCCGCGCCTCCGCGCCACCTTCTTCTACCTGGACTACGCCTCCATCAGCTACTACGGCTTCGCCAGCACCGTGGCCTACTCCTACTACCTGCTGCCAGGGCTGAGCCTGCTGGACGCCGGCGCCATGAGCCGCTACGTGCAGCAGCGGCTGGGCTGGCAGCTGGACTGCAGCCTGCCCATCGCGGCCTACCGCGTGCTCGTGCTGCCCGTGGCGCTGGCGCTGGCCGTGGGCTGCACGGCCGCCTGCTGCCGCAGCCGCGCCGCGTGCTGCGCCTACCCCTTCGCCGTGCGCACCTTCGTGTTCGCCATGCCGCTCAGCATGGCCTGCCCCATCATGCTGGAGAGCCTCCTCTTCGACCTCCGCGCACGCAACCCCACGCTCTTCGTCTACTTCTACCGCCGCTACTTCTGGCTGCTGGTGGCCGCCTTCTTCAACGTCAGCAAAATCCCCGAGCGGATCCAGCCGGGGCTCTTCGACATCGTGGGGCATAGCCATCAGCTTTTCCACATCTTTACCTTCCTCAGCATCTACGACCAGGTGCACTACGTGGAGGACGGGCTGGCGGAGTTTCTCAAGGCACCCCTGGCTGCCCCCACCTACCTAGGCACCGTGGGATACATGCTGCTCCTGACCGTCTGCCTTGCCGTGGTCGTCAGGAGGTTCCTCAATGTTGCAGAGCTCTGCAAGCAGGACTGACCAGGCTGGCGACCCTCGAGACAGCGACCACCATGCCAGTGACCCTTGGGCTGGAGACCCTTGGGCCGATGACCTTCGGACTGGTGACCCTCAGACCAGACCCACCATGTCTTGAAGAAGCTGTGAAACCTAGGGGAAGCATACCTGTGGAAGAGCCAGGTCCCTTTCACGGAGGTTTGCTGGAGAAAATGATCATGGCAGAACTGCTCGTGCTCTTTAAACTACTAGGTTACCAGGGGAAGCAAGCAAATGCTTACTGGTATGTTGCTGCTTAGAGTATAAGCTGAAATAATTTAGCTCTGCTACTAGGAAGAATGCATGAATGATGAATGCCACTTACTAATTTCATAACAATTAGGTCTAAACTAGCTCTGTATATACATATATATTTATATATCTAGCTATATATTTATTAGCTACATATATGTGTATATATATGTATAGACCTGAAGACATTTGTGCAATGATTTCTCATAGACTTTTAATCAACTCCTATGTGAAATTTCCTAGCAGATTATGCACTGACATGTATCTTCCTCTCTGATATTGTAACAGGCCTTTGCAGCCACATACTGGATTTTAAATGCAAACAAATCGATAGCTATCTATAGTTTCTAAGGTCTTACAGCCTTTTCAGCCAGGGAACAATAGATTTAAGAGAGAGAAGAAAAACAGCTGTGAATTATTACAGAATTACCAGTTGATGGAGAGACTTTAATTAGACAGTGAGTGGTTGGTGTAGCCACTCGGATTCTAAAACAAAACAGAAGGATATGTAAAATAACCGAACCAGAAAGAGGTCAAACTGGTTTGGAATGGGGGCAGAGGAAGAAGGACACTGCATAATGGAATGGCTCTTCCCTTAGCATGTCAGGAACATCTGTTGTGCTAAGGGAGTTGCTAAGGGGCTCCTTTATCTTCCTGGGTCAATCACCTCCAAATCTGTTCTCTAGAGTCAAAGTCAGATGCCAGACTTTCTATAAACCCCTGCCAAGCTCGGTGGGAGTTCTGTGGATGTAAAGAGAGTAACTGATGCATGAGAGCTCATTCTGGATCTTTAAAAAAACTACATGGAACTAGTTTCTACTGCTCTTTAATTAGAGCACTGTCAGATTTACCATCCTAAAATTAGTTGCAGAATACGATACTGCTGAATCTGAGTTCAGCACCTAAAATCTGGTTCTACAGGTAGTGGATACTGGCACTTTTTCATCATTCCTCACTTTTTCCTATTCTGGTTAGTTGTGGCTGCAGCTGGATGTGTTGAAGTCCTTTTTCAGAAGCTTGGGGGAATTCAAGAATTAGGAAATATTTTCCAAAGCAGTATCTTTTCAGAGCAACCCAGGTATTATGTCACACGACAAAGAGCTAAGTATAGATTGAATTTACTCTCTAGATACATTTTTGTAAACCATGTGCAGATTTTAAGCAAATGCATTTTGCTTTCATCAGACAAAACAAGTGCAATAATATTACACAAAGGGCACTTACAAATAGAAGTTCAGGTGAGAAGCTGCTTGTGTAACCCATTGTCAAAAGAAGGGTGGTACTTCCTTAGGAAACCCTTGTGTCAGACTTTGTAATTGTGTACTAGCTGTTTTACTCAGCTCCTATTGTAGAAGTGTTTTTCTGCTTGGATCTTTCCCATTTTCATGGACATAGCTTCTAAATCCCAAGACAATGTTTTGAGTCCAGTCCTAAGCTTCTGTGAGACAAAGTCCCCTTTGTTTAAAATGGGAATATAGGAAGGACTGTAGTCAGGGATTATGAAGTCAAATCCTTAACATGGGTTAGAGTCATCACAGACCCAATAACTGATATGTCCTCTACCAATGTAACAGCTTTATGAAAATTTCTCAATGGAAGTGCATAAGCTAAAAGAAAATTACACTCACCTAATTTAGCTTTTATCTCAACCCATTTTAAGTATGATGGTTTGAATATTTTAGATTCTTAGTGAACGATGAAAATGGCCTAACAAAATATATATTATTTGCCAGCTACAGTTCTGCTGGTATGTCATCTTTGGAAGGGTCAGATGTGGTCTTTTAAGGAGATTGACTAGAATTATATGAAGTAGCAGTTCCCAAACTGTGGCCTCTTGAATTATCACTGTTGGGCCATAAAAAACTGCATGGCCCTGTGTGGGTGGCTGTGTTCAGTTTTCATTTGCTAACCTGCATTAAAAGAAAATGGAAACTACATGAAGTATTTTAAATGTTATCTATTTTCACTACCTTTTGTCATAAATGTAGCACTGCTTTCTTCAGCTGCAAACAAAGCAGAAAATGATCTGCACCACTGGGGAGAGGAGGCTGGTTCACAACACTGTTATTCCTTGAAAAGTGCTTTAATATTGTGAAAACCCTGAGAACTCACAATAGAAAGCCAGTGGATCAAGACCTGCAACAATGTCATGCTGTGAATTTCCACAACTGCAAAAAGAGGCCAAAAATCTTTGAGATGTGCTGTATTCAAGTTAAAATAATAGAGGCATAGTAGTTAGAGCCCAATGACTCATCCAAACTAATTATGTAGAAAGGGTTTGCCTAGGAGATGCCACTAGCATGTCCAACCAGCAATTAAAAACTAAGAAAGAAATCAGAAAAGCCAGGGACAGCAAACCTCAGCACTAGAAGGCAGCTCAGAAACAAACAGTAAAAGCCAGATGTAAAAGACTGGGCTTTTAAAGCATACTGTATAATGAATTATATTTGTGCTTGTCAGTCACGATGTAGAGGACATATCAAGAGGCAATGTCAAAAATGGCTGTTGCTAACTTGTAAAAATACATTTGATATTTGGAGTTAGGCCACACAGGGTCATCTATATATATCTCAACAACAGATAACAGTAAAAAGTTTGGATTGCAACCAACTGCACTTTTACTGGAGTGTCACTGCTGTTACAAGAGTTGCCTGTGAGCCCCAGTCACACTGGAGATTGGGTACCTGGCTCTGATATTAAGAATATTGCTTAATTCAGAAGTTTCTGTTGGCAAATTGTTCAGGCACGTGTATGGGCCTGAGCACCTCATGGAATTATTTGTAAAAGCTGGTTGCAAGCACTGCTGTCTGAGCCACTTGTAAGCAGGCCACTGAATCCAGAGTGAATGGCTACAGGGAGATGTGATTAGAATTTAAGAGCTCTAATTAATGGATTTTTGTTTGTCTGGTTTTTGTTTAAAAAAATGTGACCACAGATGAAACCAGTACAGTAAGTGTGGAGAATATCTAGGGAAATGTTACCTAAGTCTCTGTGTCTATTCAGTGAATGACACATATGTAGATAATTGTTCCATTTGCTGCGTCCAATGGACAGAACAAATCTGAGATAAAAAGATTAAAATTGGAACAATGTATCTATAATTATGGTGCTTGAATTTGCTCACATAAAATGAGTCAGCATTTGTGTGACTTGTAAGGTGCAGGATAACTTTCTGGTGTGAAAGCACATGACTGAAGAACATGTGTAAGCATGTCCAGAGCTCAGATAAGAGGTCTAACCTGCAGACTAGATGCATAAGGAAATCCTAGAAAACTAACTTGCTTGCAGAAGTACCTGTCATAATATTTTTATAACCTGCCATAAGGTCTACAGTGTGGATTCCACAGCTCATGTTTAAAACCAAAAAGGCTTTTCAGGCCTTTTGTAGTAGAATCTGTATGGGGATGGGAGCCAAGGTGGGGACTGGAGCACAGGGGAGTGGCCTGTAAATGCCTAGGTGTTTTTCTGCGTTTGGCCAGCACTGACCTCCAGACTGACACACCTCTGCTGATGTGAAGTGACTGTTGCTGGGGCCACTTCCAAGGGTGTTGGTGGCATAGACACGCCCCCTGCATTCAGCACATGCCTAGAACTGCAATCTAGACTGGTATATATACAGTAAGCCTGGCTTCTGGGCACTTCTGGGTAGCCTGTGAGCTTCAAGCTCATTTTCATGCAAGATCAATAAACCTGACCTATAATCATTATCCTGTTTTCTGTAGTGATACAGTATTTCTTCTGCAGTATATTAATTTGAATGTCACTATCCAGGATATCTGTGAAGCTCTGAGAAGCTTCATTAGCAAGACTGGAATCTACAGGCTGGAAACAAAGGGAAAGGCTTCATCTGCACGCTGCACTTGTGGAAATGTAGCAGTTAAAAGTAGAAGTATGTTCGTTTTCTTTGCTAAAATTATAGTTTTGCTTAGTTGTCCAAGTGTTATGCTTATTATTTATTTGCTGAATCCAGCTACTTTGTCAGGTTTTTGACAACAGTGTACCTGCAGAAAATGACAGTATGAAAGTTTTACTGCATGTTTAAGTAAACTCTCTGAGGCAGCACATTCATAGAGCATTATTGCACTAAACTCAGTTGATTACCATCCACATGCCTTACAGAAGCAAGTCATACCTGTAGTATTGCCCAGATCAAACTGTTTTTCATTGCCTACGAGAGTAAAAATGACCAAGTGGCCAGTAACAAGCTGAGGAGTCAGGCACTCCTGCGTTCTTATCCTTGCTTTGCCACTACCTGTTCTGTAATCTAGGGCAAGTTGTTTAAACTATGTTCATTTTGAATGAATTTTAATTCACGTGAAACACTGGAATTGTACCAGGGTTGAATTTGACCCTTTGTGTCTCAGTTTCCACATCTGTAAGATGGGGAGAATATACCTTACCTACCTCGCAGGGCTGCTCTGAAGACTAGCAAATGTTTGTAAAGCACTTAAAAATGCAAAGACCCTCCCAGGTGCTAAGAAGAAATATTACTGAACTCCAGCAGAGAGAATGTTATATTTTTCCTCATGTCACAGGGAGAGGAACAGGAATGTTTCCAGATCATGAACTCTTGGGACAAACCCTTATCAATGCCATACTCCTAGGATGTTCACATCCTGTGTCTTTTGGAGCTGATGGCAAAATTTCCACTGGCTTCAGGTGGGGGGCAGTCAAGACCCAGGCAGTATTAAACAGGCTGACTAAATGCTTAAGGGTCAGGAGTAAAGAGAAAGCATACATGACTTACATATGCTTTTCTTCAGAAATTCTCACTGGTAACTTGTACTGAGGAGCATTGTAACACCATGAAGCTTCCTTGTTCATTTAGCCATGGATTGTATTCCAGTTACTATGAAACAGTGGAGCAGGATTTCCCATCAGTGTCTGTAAAACTATGATTATGTCTCAGTTGCCATTGGGAATTTTGAACTATGTCAAACTGCTTCTTACCAGAGTAAAAAACCTGAAATAAATGAAGCTTTTAAGAAAAAAATGTGATCATTTTAGAATATAAAATTATATTGATCAAACAACTTTCTCTTTTTCCCTCCTGTTCTGCAAAACTATCAACATGGAGTTAATCCTATGGCTGAGTGAAATCTGAGCTTGGATCTTTTGACCACATATATGTACTCTGTCAAAGAGCCCTGAATTATCATCCTACTAACCTACTCTGCCCATCAGCTGGAAGGGCTGATACAAAAAGCACCACTGAGAAGAGGACTATGTTTTTAAGAGCTTTTCTAACTGGCAGCAATAGCTGAGGGGAAAAAAAATAAAGAAGACATCAAAGGATTTGAGTGGTTTGTTAGTCAAGGCCTGTACCTTTAGAAATTGTCCCAATATCCAAGTATATTCCTAGCTTCTGTTAGACACCTCTAACCAACACCCAAGTTACAGCTGAGACTTTACTCACTTCTCAGATGAGATGCAAGATTGTAATGTTGCATGCACTGAAAGACACAGGCCTCCATTCAAGACACTTGGTGTCTTGGAGCTGGGTGTGGAATAAAGTTAAATTGTTTTCACATCTTGCTTAGATAGATGCTGCTTCATTCCACTGAATTCAGTAATAAATTAATGACCAAGACAAAGGAAGCAGGCTTTTGCTTAAAGTTGCTTGGAAGGAAACACCACCAGCAGACTTCTGCTTTCAGGGCAATTGCTTCCTGGGCCATACTCAGAACATGGAGGATTCTGAAGTAGGGCTTTGCTATTTCATGGGAATGCCTTAAGATTTGTGGTTGTAGCTGGGGGTTAATAGTACAGAGAAACAGTTTATAGCAAGTCAATTCTGTCTGCTAGAGGTTCAAGCACGCTTTAGTAGGAGGTATCATGTTTAAGGGGCTGTGCATGCAATGAACAAAAAGTGTGAATTTTGTGTGGTTCTGTTGGGAGGGTTTGAAAATTTAGTCTTTGTACACTTTTGGATGCTGACTACTGTATATGTAATGACTATGCATTTTTAGCAAAAAAAATGGGTGTGATCTATAAATAAAGTTGATTCTGAGTTCATTTTTGCAGAAATGCATTTATAAAGGTTTTTCTCATTTCGTAGTACAACTTACTGTGACACCTGTAGGATCAGAAATGTGTTGAATGTAGTTATCTTCAAACACAGGTGATGTTAGCATGAGTACAAGAACATTCAGTTCTTGTATAGGGGTGTTAGTATTCCTGAAAATACTATACTAGCAAAAGTATCATGGCCATTTTGTTGTCTTTTATATTTTAAAGCAATAAAATAGCATTCTTTGCCAGTTTAGTTCTCTGCTAACTAATTATTGACATCCCTGTTCCACTAAGATCATTCATATGTATTAGAAGATTAGTGTTCAGCCTACAGTGCTCCCTGAAAAATCATGAAATTGGTAGCAATAACAGTGTCAAGAATCGCAGCAAAATATTGACTGAAAAATGAAGAGGTCTATTTGGCATCAAGTTTCCCATTTGGCAGAGTAGGATGGCAAAATACTGTTTTCAGTCCAAGTCAGGCACCAAAAAGCACTCAGTGAACTGCAGTTACATAAAGTATCTGCCTTAAGGCTTTTCTGTCAAAATTCAGCAGGACAGGATATATCCCAACATAATTGCAGCCTCCCCCTGATACTGTGAAAAGACTGAACACAGTGGAAAACTGTAGGATCTTCTAGTTGAGATCTGTAGAATTCCTTCAAAAGTTAAAAAAATTCTTGAGATTCTTATTTGCAGACTTTGTACATCCTATTTCAAATGTGGCAATGACTTTAAGGATTTGATGTTCCCAGCAAAAACATCCACTGCCCTCTTGGAAGCAGATGCTTCAAGAGACTACATCCTGCAAATAAACAAATGCTTCACAAGACTGCATCGTCCTGTTAGCACTTAAGGGTTTCCATAATGTTGTCAGTGAGCTCTGGATCTGACTGCTGGACATGAACATGCTGGAGGAAAACCTCACAAAACTGATGAAGCCAGTGAAGATGGCAAAACACTGAGCAGAATGGAAGGCAACAAAAGTTACAGCCTTCTAGGACAGGTAATTTATTGAGGTCAGTACCTCAGCCTTCAGCTGTGGTGGATCCATAGTTACTCTGATAATCTACTGGAAATCTGAAGGCAATCTATATTTTGTTACCATGACATCACTTCTCTGACAAATTACCCTAAAAGTCAGGGCTGTATTTGAGGAGGAACAAAGGAACATCTGACACACAACAATTACCTTCAGATTTTATTCTCTCATCATGGGATCATGTGTGGTTAACAGGATCTGTGAGTGGAGATGAAATGCATTAAAAATTAAAAGCTGGTAAAAACGTAGAGCAAATCAGTATTAATGCTATGGCTAAATCTTGGCTACGGTTACAAGAGTCTTTGGGGCAGACACTACAGATGCACTTTCTGCTTCAGAAACCCTCCACTATAAGGCAGATTTTTTATCAGGAGTGGCAGTACACTTCTGTTAGCGGGGAGCTGGAAATACTTCTCTTGCCAGGGAGCACAGCCTTTGGGTACATGATGCATGCTTTACAGAAGCAAAACAACCATGTCACACCATCTTTTTGGAGAGTAAGCAATTTTACAGTTTTCTAATTCGAGTCTCTCCTGCCTCCAAGGTCTAATCCTTTCCTGTCCCTCCTGACTGATGAAATATAAAAATATAGTTTTCTTCCATTTTTGGTGTTAAGCATATTTTTCAATATTATACTCTGTTTGCTAGAAAATGTCTATTCTCTCTGACTCCTCTCTGCTGTCCTGAGAAACTGGGCAATACCACATGTACAAGAAAAAAATCCTTGATTTTTTTTTTTCCTTCTTTATATGCAGGGTGCTCCACATCGACAGTCCTGAGGCTATGGAATTCTATCACTGGCACTCACTGGTGTTCCAAAATCTCAGCTTTTCTTTTAGCAGCAATTGGAAAGACAACTAGGAAATGTCGGTGGGGTGATAACAAGCAGCAGTACCTGTAGCCCTCAGAAATTATACAAATAATGAACAAAAGGTAAACAGGTCCCTGGGGCAGCTTCTCTGATACCTTTATGTGCACAGGCAGCATCTCTCATTATCCAAAATTTAGTGAAGCTCATAAGCACATGCTTAACTTTAATAGGACTGTATGTTTATCTTTGTTCCTTGGCGGGGTGAACTTTTCCTTGTGTTTAAGTGTGCTATAGAAGCAGAGCCCTAATGAGCAGATAGTGCCAGGGAAATGCTGCCAGCAAGAGTCTGGCACAGCAGATCCTGCCATCCAGCCCTAAGGCATCCTACACTCCAACACCCAAGACTCACATTCCCTCCTCAGCTCTAGCACTTTAAAGCACTCTCAAGTCATTGTCTGAAAAATTCTATTACAAAACAAAGAGCAAAATATACATGTATAGCTAGAAATGCACTAAGTTAGTCATGAAATAAAGCTGCAGACTTTCCATTTGCCCCAATTACAATATCAAAACTTTGTTTCTTGTAGTGTAGTAGAAAATCATAGCTTGAAGAGAAACAGTTTGGAACATTATTATCTATATTCTGTAGAATATAGACTCAAAACTTAGAAGCCAAATATTCTATGAAGAACACCTTTGTCTCTAGCAATAGAGCACATTCTTTCAAGCTATAACTAATCTGCCCCAACAGAAGCATGCCATCTCTTTTATTCTAAAGTTCAGATGTTCTTTGGACAATAAAAAAATAATTTTTGTGTATTCAGTAAAACACAGAGAACTGAGACTGTACAAGAGTGGGAAACCTGCTCAAAATGCAATATTCAGGTTGTTAAATGAATATTATTTGAAGTCCCAGCTATCTTAGCATTTGGCAGGTCTATCACCTCAGAGGGAATATACAGCCAGTGTATCTTCAGATCTGCTTCTACTGAGATGACCATTATTCCAAAGAATATAGTGAATTGATATAATGAATGGCAAATAGTAGATACCTCCATTATAGTTAATCTGTGATGAGTATGTTATTGTATTCATACATACATAAGGCTGAGAATTACATACAGGAAAAAGTTGGTGGTGTCCTACATACTTTAGTTGAGGTCTCTAGCTGTTACCAAAAAGACATTTTAGAAGTCTTCCTTATTAAAGGAAAAAAAAAAAAAAAAAAAAAGGTAAAATTAAGCACAGAGAGTTTAAAAGATGTATTGATTTTGACTTTGCTGGCAGATTCTTACATGGGTTTACACAAAACAAATGAACTGGTGGATTTACAAATAGTACCAAGTGAAGTAATCACTGCTTTCTCTTCTGAAAGTCACAGTGACTTTCTCCAAGCAGGGTTACCGAAGACCCACATGAATCTGGCCCTCTCCCCTTTACAGCAGTTGTGGCTTGGAGTGTAAGTCCTCTGTGAAAAGTATTAGATATTCACCTAGAAGTTTCCAACACACTCCATTGCTGCTTTTAAATAGGAATGTTTTTCATTAGCCAAATATGCACATAGAGCTAACAAATTACTATGATTTTCAGACTCTGGAATTGTCATGATTTCTAGTTTAGTGTCAGGGCAACACTGTATCTCCTAGACATGAGTGACTTCCAACTTATTACTCAACACTCTTTGTTTCAAAAGCCATTTCGGTCCCCCTCTAGCTCATGAATGAAACAATCTGCTAAAAACAGGCTGGTAAATGAAGTATCTAAGGTGACAACTTCCCATGTGCACTATAATAGGTCAGCGGTTCCCTTCACAAGTGATTCCTGAGCTACATTCACAAACAAGCACCAGACTCAGTTCTCTTCCCTTGGCATTTTGCCCAGAAGGCTCAACAGGCTGGAGAATAATTCTGACTTGTGAAAAGCTCTTTTCCCCTCCTATTCTCTAATCACATCCCTGTGTGCTGTACTGGCACAGAGGATGCAGCAGGAGTGCAGTGTGGCTCAGCACATCTTTGTACTGCACCAGTCCATCCGTGGCACGGAGCCACATGATCCCACCAGGGCAGCTCCCACACACGAGTCAAAGCAGCCTGAGAACCAGGCAGTGACAGCCCTGCCTGCCTGCTGTGCCAAGTGAACCACAGAGTAAAGAGATTCAGGCCTGCTGTGTAGAAGAAACTTTTGCAACATTAGTCTGTGACCAATAGACCCGTGGAGGAGACTGAGGTCAACCAGCAGGAGTTTCCTAGACAAGATTTGGTCTGACTCAGTTTTAAGAAAACAAACCTTCAATTTCTAACTCAGCCATCAATGATAAATGATATAGAAAATAGAAATTTTCCGTTTCCCTGAAGTTGCTGGATAGAGCTTAATGACTAAATGACAAAAAAAAAAGGATAAATGGATGTAAAAGTATGACCACGGGAGGATAAACTTGGCTGAAACCAGTGGACAAATAGATAAAAAGGACCACAGTGTTTTTTTGCAAGTCATGTAACAAAGAAGTAACAGCACATGCTGAAAAAAAAGTTCAAAGAAAAGTCTCATTTTATATCAAAGAATTCAGTGAATATAACCACCAGAGACCCCTTTTGTGACTGTCTAGAACCAAAAAAGTACTTCCAGTGGGAGGTGGATACATACAAATTAGTTCTAGGAAAGTAATGTTTATGTATTAAATAAGAACCACGTTTTAATGAATATGTATGATTACGATGGATAAATACCTTGTTGTAAAGCCTCACAACACGTACAGAATTAAAAAAAAATCCTCTGTGTGTCCTGCACAGATAAAGAAAGTCTGCTTTCTAACACTTCAAATGTGTTAGAAAGTTTACTCCAGCCGAGTTCAGTATCTTCAGCGCTCTGGGGTCTGAGTTGGATCGAATCCTGTTTCACCAGCTTGAAATGAACAAGGCAAAACAAATTATTCACGTATCTTGAAAAATATCGGGTAATTCAGATTGTTTTAATCTACCCCAGCACATGCACACGGATGAACAGCAGCAAGGCGGTGTGTGCAGGGATGAAGTGCGGGGATGAAGTTGCTGCAGGGGGGCTGCGGTGGCTCTGGGAACCACCGGCCAGCGGCGGGGCCGGGGCCGGGGCCGGGGCCGGGGCCGGGGCCGTGTG